>JADLZK010003094.1:600000-847136 GCA_015847255.1 Hyparrhenia diplandra | reverse complement strand
ATCACTTCAGTAACAGAGGGGTATGAGGCAAGCGCAAAACAAAACAGAAGGCATCAATGCAAGAGGGGACTGTGACGGTAAGGAAAATTACGGCCTGCGTTTGGTGCTAAAGTTTCTAACTCTCACTCTCTCTCCATCACATCACATTAAAATACACCAAAAGACATGCTACTTTGAGTATATAAAATGCAGGTGATAACTAATTATACGTAGCTTTTAGACGCACATTACTTGAGCTGATTCTCATTTTACAGGCCTAGTTCGCTACGTGGTAGATGGCTGTTTCACCACGAAACAAGCGAAAAGTTGCTACATGAGGTGCTAGCAATGCGAGTTCCGAAGTTACTTTTCGCAGAAATTCCTAACATCTAAACGAGCCTAATACGCTACAAAAATAAATTGCGTGTAGTAGTTTGAGGGCGTGAACCCAGCCTTCTCAAACTTTTCAGCAAACTGTCCGAAAGTTCTTCATCTGTCAGCCAGTGGAATTGGCGTAATAGCGGCGCCTAGCAAGAAAGTCTACGATCTCTACCTCGGTGAGTGAGCAAGCTAAGTCTCTACATCGCATTTTCATGGCGTAGAACTTCTTTAGGACCGTCGCGAACATCATAGCGTAGCAAAATGACCTTTCAGATTTCTCCTGGCTCCTGCGAGGCACGTATAATCGATGGAATAAGTGATACCGTGATGAATAGTAAAAGGCATACGTCACCACTACAAGCTTCTACTCTCGTTTAGCATGTGAAGTTGCATCCTGATTTCAATGACCCCAGAACCGAAATACCACAAAATTTGAAGTTTTCTAAAAAAAGGCCAGCTTGAATTTAGATAAAAGCACTGCTCCTAATTTTGTACCTATGGTGCAGAGAAGATGAATAGCTAGCCCTGTTTTAAGGATACAAGCTAAGTCTGTGATCCCAATTAAAAATTCCATTGTAAACGCAATCTCTTTCTTCCCAATTAACATGACAGCTAATTCCACCGGCATTCACTATGAACTAACTAATACATACTGAAGTTCTGGTTACTAACAAGGTACCTCAATGCCGCTCAGATCTTCATTTGCTCCGAAATATATGTAGTTTTTTTAATGTGAGAACAATCCCATTCCTCGTAATATTGTGACTAGGATATACTATAATAATAAGGTCCTGCTTTTGATACCCCAGCAATTATAATAACTAGATTATACAATCGATTTTTGATTCAAACATGATTTATTATATATAATAATATATTATTTATAATCAAACCTTTTACTCATTACCATAATCCTATAATCTAGATGAGACCAAGTTATAGGGGATTATTGGCGCTAAGATGACCTAAACTAATTGGTTGTCTAACTTGTCAAACTATAAAGGATGTAAGATAGTTTTTGCTCTCTTTAACAAAACCATAATCGCGGTTGTTTCTGCTCAAAAGCCTAACTTTTTAGTGCCAGAGACTTTTTAAAAAGTTCCCTCAACAGAGAAAAGTCTTTTTCCTATTTGGTTCCAGTGTGGACTTTTGAGTCTCTAAGATTCAAAAAGTTCCTAAAACCAAACGCGCCTCAATCATCATAATTTCAGAACCCAGACACTTCGATTATTGTAATCTATCCCGAAAATCCTATGCACACAGATTAATCTAGCTGTGACATAGGTCAAAAAGAAATACTCGTAAATAATTGAGCCAGCGAGAGGAAAAAATCTCCACCAGGAACTGATTGATGTAATAGCCATCGCCGAGCGAATGTAAATTTGTTGTCAACGGGCGAGGTCAAAGTAGGGAATCCCCTTGGTGACAACGGCAGCGCACCCGGTCCGGCCGGAACAGGCAGGTGCCACGCCACCTGCGCGCCCTGGAAGTCGTGTCCAACCACGAACACCCGCAGATCCACCAACCATCCATGGCAGATTGCCAGATTGCAAGAGGTTCAGTCACCATGACCGTGAGGTTAGAAACAAGCTAAGAGCACAGCCGAGGCGGAAACAAAAAAGCGGCACCTTTGTGAGTTTGAGGTGGTCAAGGAGCCCGACCATGTCGCCGACAATGTGGAGGATGGAGTAGGCGGCGGGTCGGTGGGCACCGACGAGTCGCCGTAACCACGGAGGTCGGGGCCAGCGCGCGCGGAAGCCGCGGCGAGCGCGGCCATCTGCGGCGCCACGACAGCCGTAGCCCCGGGAAGCCGGGATGAGAGGACCGCCGCCCGTCGGTGGGGCTGGCGCTCGGCGACGCGAGGGAAATGCCGTTTCACATCCGCGGTCCAGTGCCGCACCTCGGCAGGGCGGCTTTCGGCCTCCATGCTTGCACCTCGTCTGCTGCTTGCTTCGGCTACCCGCTCAATGAGTCCAACAAGAGAAGAAACAGGATGCGGCGATGCGCACGGTCACTGTTTAAATACAGATTATCAGAGAACCTGCTGGCTCGTTCTGGATCAAGGCGTTCCATACGAGCACACGTCGATAGCTTCTGCCTACAAGCCTGCAATTACTACCAGAAGCAACACAAAGCTACGCAAGCTTTCAGCACCAAGAATTTTTGTCACATGCTCTTTTTCTATTCATATTCATACAAGCCAGCCAGCAACTTATTCGGCTCTTTTCAAGACTTTTAAAGTTAAGAAAGAAAAGAAGGCACAAGTACACAACTTACACCCCTCTTTTTGGCAGGATCAAGCTCAACTTGAGAGCAATAAAACATCAAGATGATGCCTCCTAGCTAGTAAATCCTTGACGAGGTAGGATATCTCCGAATTCACCCCTCTCGGCCTGCTCTTTTGGAGAAAAATGGTAGGCCTTCAATGATGGTGACTTCAAGATCTTGAACAGTGGACTTGAATGCCCCGCTGCTGATGTACCTCTCGTTCCAAAGGACTGACACCAATTTTATCACCAGCTATGAACTTCACAGGACTGTAATCTTCGCCCGTTCCAGGGCGCAAGAAGTCTCCACCCCGCAATTACCACACCTTTATAACTAAATTACATACTATAAGGCAGTAGTAAGACAAAATTAGGAAACAAGGTCAGGAAATTACGTCTCCGACATGCGGTAGTAGTTGAGGGGTCCAGTGAACCCAGACTTCTGAAACTTTTTTCAGCATACTGGTCCAGTTCTTCCTCACTGATCCAAGGTGAAGTGGTGAGGGAGATGCCTCCCAGAAAGTCTATGATCTCCACCCAGGAGGAGCACTGAGATTGTCTATTTTAATGGAATAGAACTTTAGACAGTTGCAACGTCATAACGAGCAAATGTGCTTTCAGCTCTTCCTGCAAATATGAATTTTTGAACTTTCAAACAGAGCACCCCCTGACTTGAATGGTTTGAATCTACCGGAGCAGACCAACCCGGTGTTTAGGCCAAAAATTTTCGCAATAAAATTATCAGAATACATCACATCATACACCGTAAAGACGCTTTCGTTGCATACCAAAAATTATCCTATCACGGGCGAATTCAGCCAAAAGAATCGCCTCAAAGAATGCATATCTAAATCAAGCGCATTAGTTTTTTTATTTACCTAAATTTTATACGGCCTAAAGATCTTTAGGTGCATCGAATGTTTCGACGCTGACAGACGCGATTCGAAATCTGCGAAATTTCGGCGAAATTTCGTGGTTCTAAACACACCCCCGCCTGTTTGAAAAAAAAATTATCGATACCTGGAACTATTTATTTCCTAAATAAGTCAGCTTTCTGCTTCAAGTTTGAGAATATGAGGTAAAACCAAGATTCAAACTTTGAAACGCTAACTGAAATTTTGTGATTTCCCCGAATGGCTGAGCTTCTAGATAATGCTCAACCTCATATCTGAGCAAAATACACACACGCACACACCATATTACAAGGGTTTGTTAAAAATGTTCTGCAAAAGGAAGTTTGAAGGCAAAACACAATCAAAATAAAAATCACCGCACTTGGGGAAAATCAATCTTTACCAAACCCTACAGTTACTGTTCAAATGGCATGGGGGTAAAACCGATACTCAAATCTTCAGCCGCTTTCAAATTTGAGTGTTCTAGCTATATGTACTAATAATGTAATTCTTATTAGAGCAAGAGTTTCGGGTCCGTGCAATCCAGCAACGACAAAAAAGATTTACTCAATTTATTGACTGTTTCAAAATTGCTAGTACAAATTCAAGCAAAGTAGATGCCATGGTTCAGGAAGATCGATCAGCACCTGAACTGGTTTATGTAAAAGCCATCGCCAAAACGCTGCGAAGACCCTCCATGATCGGGCGAGCCTGTCGAGGGAAGTACGGTACCCCCAGAACGACGGCCGCGCGCACCCGTCCGGCCGGAACAGGCAGAGGTGCCACGCCACCTGTGCGCCCACGTCATGCCCAACCACGAACACCTACGAATCCATCCATGGCAGATGGGCGCGTACAGGCTTCAAGAGGTTCAGTCACCCACAATCGTGAGGTGAGAAACAAGAGCACGGCATGGGGGTGAAGGAAGAAAAAGGCGGCAACCTTTGTAAGCTGGAGGTGGTCAAGGAGCGCGACGACGTCGCCGACGAAGTGGAAGATGGAGTAGGCGGCGGGTCGGACGGCGCGTGGAGGGAGTCGCCGTATCCACGGAGGTCGAGGGCCAGCGCGAACCCGCGGGCGGCGAGCGCGGCCATCTGGTGGCGCCACGAGAGCCGGTGAGCTCCGGGAAGCCGTGGACTTATGGCGCACCGCCGGTCCATCCTCGGGGCCCCTGCTCGGCGACGTGGATGGAGACGCCAAAAGTTCACACGTCCGCGTTCCAGTGCGCCGCACCTCGCTCGCGGCCATGCTCTGCTGCTTGTTTGTCTCCCCGGTCGCCGCTTTGTTTCCTCTGGTTGCTATGGCGCCAGTCAAATGTACCTCACTGTCAACTCTAGCATTCTTGTTGATTTGATCTACGATTGTAAAGTGCTTATTACTGTATTATTAATGGAGCTTTTGTTGACTAAGGTGCGAATTGCTGTCGCTAGCTAACAAGACTTTTAATACTCACTTTCACAGGGCTGAATCAATCTATGGACATCTCGAGAACTGAGAAGAATACGACACCATTGCAGCTCAAACTTAAAGTCAGGTTACCCATTTCACCTGATTTCGGCAGAGAAAGAAAAACTGAATACCAAATCCATGAGGACACAGATAATTGGTAAATCGAATACGAGTTAGAACTATCACAGTAGCAGCAGAGCAGCGCTTCAACGGACAAATAGGCTTCTTCGTCAAAAAGAAAAAAAACGAACAAATAGGCAAAATCCAGACAGCAGACTGATACAAAGGCACGTTGATTCTTCCAAAAAAAAAAATGAGGCACATTGAGCAAAGCAAATCATAGTTAAACCTGCATATTCCTTTGAGCTCGTTTCGTGATTCCGGCAGGGTACATTCTTGCTTATTCTATATTATATCATTGATGGTGATATAGTGTATACCAGACCTCGACACATGTGTGCAACTCATTTACATACCACCACAAGGTAAAGCTTCGCAAATCCAATAGAGGGGTGCTTAGAAATAAAATTAAATCATCTCATCTCCCCTGAAGAAGAGATATATCACGGTAAGGAAGGCTGACGTGGCGATGCCGCTGAGCTCATTACAATCGGTCGTCATGGAACCACCATCCAGTCTCCTTTCGAGATTCTCCGCTATGCAGTTCCTAACATAGCGTCATTGTCCGCTGGACGCTAAGCTGCAACCAATACATTGTAGCTAGTTAATTAGAGTCTGACTATGGAGTGAGGATTGGATTGAGGTTGTAACAGATCAAGTAGTATGACTAGTTAGAGTCACCTTTGCTGGCGAACTAGACAAAAATATAGACAGGATACTGATACAGACAGAGCTCACGGTCATCGGGTGACCATGAGTCATACAAAATATTCGCAATAAAAAGAGTAGCAGCAGCAAAGTTGTCAGTCACAGACCATACAGTAAACTGTAGTTCATGGCCATTAAGGCGCTCCACCAACACTGTTTTCTCCTTTATTCAATATATCTTTGGAAACTCATGAACAGGGAAGGATTAATGGAAACAGAATAGAGTAAATTCTCAAAAACGCTAGTGTAGAGGGAGTCTAAATACTCCATTTAGGCTTAGCTACAATGGAATTCGCATAGCCATCACGCCCAAGGTCATTATTTTCATCCCATTCACAATCTGATGTAAAAATTTCTAACTAGGGTCGACAAGGACTTCTGAAAACAAGACCAAAAGGGTTAATTCTCAAAAATATGAATAAAATTTAACAATTGGTGCAGCTAGAACCAAAATCTACCAGGGTTTGACAAAGAACTTGAAAACAAGACCAACAGGGTAATTGCTCAAAAATGCTAATGCAAAATATCTAACAGTTGGTGGCACTGCATGAACCATTTTCAGCTACATGAATTTGAATTTCAGATACATTGACCACATCAATATAAAACTGGTCTTTGGCAGTCTACATTCATCAGTACCACAAATCATGATATATGGCAACCAATATATATATTTAATTTAAATCCTGGTGAAATATTATTTTTGAAGTCTGATGCTCAATATTATTTCAATCAAGTTCCCTCCATAACTTGTATGTTCATAAAAACCTACTCCCTCTGATCAGAAATATAAGTTCATATTTAGGTTTGTCCTAAGTCCATTTCTTCTATCTTTAACAATTAATAATAAGTAAAAATCTAAAAAATAACAACATAAGGTTAATGCTACTAGATATATCATGACAATTAATTTCATAACATATATTTTCCTATTTAAAACAAATAATTTTACAGAAACTAAAAATTAATAGTCGAAAAGTTTCACCTTGTATACCTGTATATGCCCCAAACTACTTATATTTTGGATTCGGAGGGAGTTAACTTCATACAGTGTACTAGGCACAGCTTTTAACAAACAACTGAACTGAAGCTTTAGAGCATTTTGCAAAGTTGCCTGAGTACGTTATCAGCAGAGCAGGTGTCTAAGAAAAACTGTACAAGAGATCACATTCACATCTAGGTATTGGGGTCTAGAGGTGTTATGACAAAGCTCATAATTCTCAATTTCTACAACAGCAATGCTACCACATGCCTTACATGCAAAGGAACAACTAATAAGAACTCCTTCGCTCCAAATTATAAGACGGCGTTTTTGGCTTTTCAAGATGTATAGTTTTGTTGTGCATTTTGAAATAGTGTATGTCTAGATACAAAGCAAAAGCAATGTATCTAGAAATGCCAAAACGTCTTATAATTTGGAGCGAAAGGAGTATGAAAAAGTTGGAGAAAGTACATGGCTTCATTGCATACTATTGTATTGTATGCAGTTAGGGCACACAAAAGAGGAAAACAGTGATCTAAAGCCATTATGAAGGAGAACAAAATATTCAAGATTGTAATAACAATTTACCAACAGCTATGGGTAAAGATTTAGTACCTAAATGATCTGTATAAGAAATGAGACAGTAGATGGCAACATTTAAAGCACAGAAACAAAATGAATGAGAGCCCTCCAACAAAAGAACAAATCCATGCGTTGAGCCACTCCTATACCTGATTTTCACATGCAGCCTAGTGCATGTGATGGTTTGAAATAGTATATGTATATAACATATCTTGTTCTCGACTAGCTATTATTTGAAATAATATATATTTAGAGCGGAGCCAAAGGACACAACCCATGTGGATACATTATTATAGTTAAATATGAAGAATAATGTCAAAAACAACTTTTCACAAAGCTACTTGGCAAGGTTTTACATGAACAATTGTTGATTTATTCCCCAATGTACTCACAGATCTGCTTCATAGAATGTAAGTAATGATGAAACATGAAGAACAAAACATTCAAGCTGTAGAATAGTTAGAACTTAGAAGTGAATTAAAGAAGTGTTACGTCATTTAATTCTCAAAACTATATCTTCACATAACAATGTTAGTCTGTCACCAACTTTCCAGTAGGTTATTTGCTGAAGACATCTGCAAGTACCAACCAACCTAACATTTCCCTGCCTAACACATTATTCCCGCTATATTCTGCTATATACGCACAATAAGATAGTCATTCATATCCAGGCTCATATAACCTCATAGACATAAGTGAATGCTCAAATGATTTTTAAAAAAAAAAGGTAAAAGCGCCAATTCTAACTTACTTTTTATTTATGTTTAGAAATCTTTTTCACCGCCATCAAGGAATATGACAAAAAACCATTTGTCACAAAATGAAAAGGTTGTTTTTCTTAACACACTTGCATATTGTGGTACTATATGACATTTATCCGGCAGACAGATGATGGAAGATCTTCTCCAATAAATAAATAACCAATAAAAGGAATAGAAAAGGAGGTTTAGCAATGAGCTTCTATAATACACAATTGTCACTCACAACTCACAAATCTAACAAACAGACAAAACAACAATGCATGAAGTCACAAAAACAAGAGTAGCGGCCAGACATCTCAAGTAAACCAATTTCAGAGGAAAGAAAAGGCAAAAGGTCGCTGGAAGGAAGAAAAGAAGTTATTATAACATGATGAAATGATAAATACAAAACAATACTTTTAGCCACTACTGTGCTAGTGATCAGGGGCTAGTACAGATGCATTGGTGGTACCCTTTAATAGAGCAAAGATAAAGGGACAAACCAGAAAAGCCACAAGCATCCAGGGCATTAATATAACTTTAGAAGGACAAACAAAACTCCTGCACATAGCAATTTCACATGCATATGGCAATCTAATCAAGACCCTCTAGTAACAAAAGGGAATGCGTGTTGGGCATCTCAGTCATGAAGAGCCTAATATATAGCACTATAAAAGCACAGTTGGTTAAGTTGGCAGCTTTCTTCTAGCAAATAGAATCTTGGCACCTAACTGACAGCTAGACAGAACATTATTAGGTCAGGCAACGAACATTCCCCATTGGGCCACGCCATGAAGCTAATGAAAAGCATTATCAAACATGGAGTCACCGCAAATGTTCTCCATCGAACAAGATGGCTAGGGAGCAGTTTTACCTAAAGCAGATGTGCCGCTTTGCTTGTAAATGTGTGGATGCATTGGCGCTGGATTGAGAAAAATGACCTGGAAAGCAAAAGACGTGAATATTTATGTTATCATCCAATCAAATGAAAATGTAAGGAACGAGGGGGATGGGAAGACATATACTATGTATCATCCAATCAAATCAAATGGAAGGAACAGGGGAATGAGAAGACATATACTAACTGACTACTAAAGGTGCGAGCTTTGTAGAGAAAACCAGACCTGAGGGTGCCTCCATAGGGGTAATGTTCCGGAAATATTTCTCCTCCATGCTCATCACGCTAATCATGTGGTCCAGGGCGCCTGAGTCTAACGTTGATGGTGTAGGAGATAGCAGATCCTGCAAAATCATGGGTCCTCAGACTCATTCGTGCCATCAAATTTTGAATACCAGGTGCTAGCGTATCAATCAAATTCAAATATAGTGAGCCCAAATTTGTCAGACATTTTTTAAAAAAAGAAAAGGAAATACATTAATATTCCAGCCTCTACATTGACCAATACATATAGTTGTTTCTTATTACAAACAAAATCACTGCAGAATTGGCAAGCAGTCTCTCACCACAACTGTAGACTGTTGAGTCGTGTCACACACTCGTAATCCACAAGACAAATGTAGAGATCATTTAATGTTATGTTTGGAGCACAGGCACGTAACTTAGATATCCACATGCTGAGGAAAACCTTGTACCGGATCCCGGTCAAGTCACGAATGTCGGCATTGTAGTCTGCAGACAGGTTCCACCTCCTGCGGAGGATGCGCACGATGACTTTCTTATCATCAGCGCTGATGCTGCTGTTATTGTGGTCGAGGATATGACAGATGACTTCCTTATCACGAAGAGTCTGCCCAATGCCAGCAAAGGCGTCAGCGACCTGCTTGACCTGACGGATGCAGCGACTGAGGGGTTGATGAACGTTCGTCCCTTTGATGATAGTGGCCAACATTTGTTCAAAGAATGCTGCTTGCTGCTCAAAATTAAGTATTTCCTAGTTAAATACTAAACCTAACAAAATGTTAAATAAAGAAAAACGCTTGGAATTGCAAAATTTTTAATAATTACACTTGGAAATGCAAAAAGGTAAAATAAACAAGGACTAAAGAGAAATGGTCCGCTACCTTACACCTAATAAGGAAATAAACATTTGGCGTTGTGAAATAGGGCGTACTAAAAAACTGCTCTAAAAAATGTTACCTCGCTTTTGGCCTTCTGCAAGGTCCATCTACCATGCTTCTTACTGCAACGGATTTGCAATTCATCAGAAAACCTGATTTGCAATTTCTCTAGAGCAGTAAGCTGAGGTTTCGGTAAAATCGCAAGCTTTAGGTAACCAAAAATTGTAGAAATAAGAAATAAAAATGAATCAGATTGTTTTTCTGGATCCTGAGTGGAGACATCTATTTTCAGTGACCGCAGTGATACTAGCAAACCAATGCTGTCTGGCAATTTCTCCTCTCCATAGTTTGAAATTTCCAGTGCCTCAAGAACAGGGAGAAATCCGAGCAGTTCCCACTGGTTGGGTTGCAGTTGGCAGCTTCTAACATGCAGTTTTGATAGAGTCAAAGATGATGATGACCCTGCATCGTATTGACTTGATACAATTTCATCACTCGCTTGAATTATCCATTCAGATACTCTAGGGAGGCATGGTGTCAACCTTAGCTTAGGGCAGTGACAGATTTCCAACTTGTGAAGACTGGGGAACATGAACTCACCATTTGCCGGATCCTTTGTAACCCACTCCTCCAAGTTATCAAGATTTTCCAACGTGAACTCTTTTAGTTTCTCAAATGCTCCACTTCCCCACAAATTTCAGTTCCGAGTTTCTTGAACATAGGCATTCTCTTTAGAATCAACTGCTGCAGATTTTTTAATTGGCCAAACGGCGGTAAATGTTCACATCTGGGTAAATCTACCATCTCAATGCAAGCAAGATGCAGTAGACATGTTTCCATTTCCATCACCCATCCAGAAAAGGAAGTCGCCATGTAGCCTTGTACTTCTAAAAACAATAGATTTTCTGGAGGCTGGAGTTCTCGGAGCAAAGCTTCATCCTCCACAAAACGTTCAACTGCTGGCGTCCATGCCAACACCAATTTGGTAAGTACTGATTTATCTGTCAAATTTACTGCACTCGCTTCTTCTATACATGTCACATTTTCAAGGCATTCGATTTCAAGCTCTGCAGAATGTACAGATTGGAGGCGTGAAATAGTGCTGCCTGAAGTTGTTATTTGAACAATAAACTTGGGCAACAATAGCACATCAATCTTAAGCTGAGACTCCCTGACACGCTGTTGCAGCCATGGTCTGCACTCATGTATTAGCAGAAACTTGAGACTGGCCATTCCGCATAGGCTTTCTGGAAATCTCTCAATCCAGTGACATCTCGAGAGATCTAAAGTATGGAGATCTTTTAGATTGTTGACAGATTCAGGTATATGCATGAGACTTGGACAACAGGACAGGTTTAGATACTGTAGCTTAGTAAGACAACAGAGAGTCTCAATATCAAACCATAGATCAAGTCTTAAGCAATCTGACAGGTTCAAATACTGAAGTTCACATAGCCTTCCAAAAGACTTGGGTAAAGAACAAAGATCAATACATTTTGCCAGATTCAAATGTGACAGATTTATCATCTCAATAAATGACTCTGGTAACGAGCAGAGGCTACTACAACCACTTAGGTCTAAATGCAGCAAACTTTTGAGTTTCTCCACTGACTCAGGCAAAGTTTTGAGAAGTGAGCAATTGGACAGGTTCACATTAGTGAGGTTTGTTAGGTCACCAAATGATTCTGGTAAAGCTTTGAGCAGAGAACAATTTGCGAGGTTTAAATGTGAGACGTTTTCCAGGTCGCCGAATGATTCCGGTAAGGAACAGAGGTTACAACTCCCAGATAGGTCTAGATGTACCAAGCTTCTGAGTTTGTTTACTGATTTGGGCAGCGTTGAAATTTTGGAGGAACCACTTATATCCAAATACATTAGTTTTGAAAGGCTAGTGACATGCTTAGGAAGTGATTTCTGTTGCATACCACGAGCACGAAGATACCTCAATTGCTTCAATTTACCAATAGATGCTGGAAAGTTTCCACCAGAAAGCTTGCTTAGATCCAAGACACGCAAGGATTTACTATACAATGACGGATGAATTTCCCCAGAGTCAAAAATATGCAGAGATCTTATTTTGGTAGGAACATAATTGCAGAAATCTATTTCGCTAATACCATTGACTATGAATGCATATCGGTGATTGCCACTTCTAGAATTGTATCCCTTTTTCCATCCACGAAAAGCAGTTCGTCACCAAGAACAGATCTAGCAAGATCATGAATTAAATCGTGCATGCTAAGCAGCATAGAGTAAGTTGTGTCCTCTGTGGTTATCTGCAATAAATATAATATATTAATTCAACTAATCAAAAAACGCCACCCTGCATTTTTAGTCCATTACATCAATTAAATTTCCAAGGTCAAAATACCAAAGATAGATCGTCTCCCCTATAAGCCCTTTTCTTTTAGCAAATGGTTTTTGCTCTGCATGCTCGTGACAGGTTTACACCTTTCTGCTCTCGTGGTCACAAATGTAAGTTTATTTTAGTGTGTCCTATATTTTGAATTTTCATCATCGATTGGTGAAGTTTTTGCGATGATTGACAACACAAGGTTATGAAAAATACTTCATAGTATGCAACTATTTCCACAACAACAACAACAACAACAACAACATAGCCTTTAGTCCCAAGCTAGTTGGGGTAGGCTATGGGTTTCATCTCCATTTAAGATTATTTATTTTTATAGATACTGCTAGTCATAATGTCTACTACGCCGTATACCCTTTGAAGGAGCGGCTCAAAATGGTTGATTTGCTGGGGTGGCTAGCCAACTACTACTACAAATTCAATTTTTAGGGGCGCTTCATGATTTGTAGGGGTGGTGAGCCGTCCCTGCAAATCAATTCTAGAAATCATCAAAAATAGCAAAAGTTACAAAAAAAAAAAAAAAAATCCGGGGAGACATCTTTATTTTGGTCATTTCTCCATCTGAGGTAGTTTGAAAAAATTCAAATTTTAGTGCTTAACTTTTACTATTCGGCATCTATTTATAGAGCCCACTCAATATTTATAGGGGCGTGTCTAACAACACCAGCCTTTATAGGGTGGCTCGCTTGGGTACCATAGGGTCTGCTCAATATAGAGTCACCCCTAAAAACAAGGGGTGTTGCTACAAATCCTTTTTGTAGCAGTGATCATAGGAAGTAGTATCTATCTTAAAAAATAAATTAAAATAGGAAATCGCACCAAGGATGGCTTGGATTTGGATGCCAAGAGTAGTGAGGTGAGGTATATACTAGTAGTATTAATCACTCACCGAGGATGTTAGCCTTGAGTATTGGAGAAAGGACATTCCTAGTAGCTCGTTCACATAGTTTTCTCCAATCTTCTCTAGTGTCAAGTGTTCTCCAGGGCTGGATGGAATGAATCCAAGAGATATCCACTGCTGAATTAGCTCACCCCTATGTATTTCACAGCCTTTAGGAAACACTGAGCAATAGGAAAAGCAAAGCTTCAAGTAATCACTCATCTGGTAATAACTAAGCTTCAGTGATGGCAGCATATCGGTGGTTGAGGATCCATCCCAAATATCACTATCCCTCACATTTTCCACTCCTCGATAGATTTGTCGCGCAGCATAAACCCAAGAGCTTGAACTGCCATCGGCACTCCTGGCACTTCTTTGCAATATCCCACCCAATTTGGTACAGCACATTTTTATCTTCTCTGAAAGGGAAACCAGATTGAAAAGCAATATGTTTGAACAATGTCCAGCAATGATCATCAGACAATGGCTTCAGCTTTAATGGTGCAACAGTGCCTATGTTCCTTGCAACTTCTTCAGTTCGTGTTGTTACAATGATTCTAATCTTGCTTTTCTCCTTGAAGTTGCTTAACATCAGTTTTAATTCAGCCAACTTAAAGCAGTTGCTCTCCCATACATCATCTAAAACAATCAAGCAACTTCTGCCACCCAATGTCTCCTCAAGACAGTTGCTTACAGACTGTAGACCATCCAAACCTTGAACACATTGTTTCATTTGAGATACTATACTTTTGCCAATCATTTCTAAATCAAAATGTGGAGACACATAAACCCATATTCGCAGATCATATTGCATCTGGTCATCATTGAAAACCAGTCTAGCTAGTGTTGTCTTACCAATACCCGCGAACCCAAAGATAGGGACTACAAGTGTTTCTTGTTCCTCGTCTGATTTTAGCAATGTTACAATGTCCTCCTTCTCTTTCTGCCTTCCAACGATAGTTGCTCTATTGATCTTTGATGTCGTTTGTCTCTTCTTGATTTCTTGGTGGTCTGTTGAACAGGCATCTAACTTGAATGCAAACTGTATCTGCTGTGCTGCTATCTTTTCTAACTTTTCCCTCATACTCTTCAGCTTTTTACCCATAGTAAGCTTGGCAACAGAGCTAGAGAACTTCCCCTGTTCAATATGAAATCATTCAAAACCAGATTAAAAGGGGGAAAACAGAAGAAGTACCTAATTAACTGATGCAACAGCTTGTCAAGCAGATGAACAAAAAATATAGGATGTATGTAGGGGATTAAAAGAATGTAGACAAACAACAGCTTCCTATTCCTAGCATCTGCGTTGGGCCTAGATTGAGGTAGGCCTATCATCTATGCACCCAACCAAGCGCCTAGTTAGCTCATTGGTACGCATTCATAGCATTCTAATTGATATTGCTATCGTTCCTAGCATTCCAATTGATATTGCTATCGTTGGGCCTCCTTTGCTGAGGTATCATGACAGTTAATTCTCTTCTTCCATAGAGCAATGGGTATAGAATAAATTTTCACTTGCCGCATTTGATGAAGGATCCAGGGCAAGCCACCCTATATCTTGCCGGCGAAGGGCGATGGTGGACTAGCATGGGATCCAAATCCAAATTACCAAATCTGTGCTTTATTCATGCCAAGGATCTCATCGTTCCCCCAGCGTCGTTCCCTAGGGGGCGGCTCGGGCGGGCACCTCCCTTCGCCGCCTCGGATCCCTCCCCCAGGGCGTCTCTCCGGCCGCCGTCGCCGCCTCTAGCGCGGCGGAGGCGGCCAGCGACGGTCCCCCAAAAAGGGATTGTCCAACACCTCTCTGCCCCCTGCGTCCATCCCGTCCCTCCCCATCTCCGTCTCTAGCCATGGTTTCCGGCGACAGGCGGCCGGATCCGATCCATCCCCTGGCCGGATCCGGTACCTTGTGGCATCCCCTCCGTGTCCCCGACGGCGGCCGGCGTCTCCTTCCCGTCCCGGCGGCGACGCTGTGTCGTTATGCGGTGCCGGCGACAGTCTACGAACACATGGTTGATTTAGGTCACATGTGTTTAGTTTTGTGATTGAGTGATTGTCAATAGTCAATATTTTAATTCTATTTTTCTTTATTCTTTATGCTTCGGCTATGTTCACCGGCACACGTGGGAGTGTGTCGAAGACGGATCTCTTGGTTCGTGTTGTGCGGGTGTGGAGCTCGGAGATGGTAGGCGACGGCGAGGTGAAGGGGCCAAGGAGGGCGTGCCGGGCCGACGGACCGCGAAGGTGAAGGGCGGACGTCGGGCTTGGACCGAGGGACCGGATCGCCGGGGTGGCTAGCCATGGTGGCCGACATCCGGGGACATCGGCGAATGCAAGAGGGCGTGGCGGGACCGTGTCAATCGGATCAAGGCGGTGGCGTGCGAGGCGGAGCGGGGAGCTCGGATGACTTGGCGACTTCGGGCGGTCAAGGCGGCGATGACACGTGTCGAGGAGGTTTGGTGGTTTATCCTCAAAACCATCGGCGCGGGTTTCGTGGTTTGGGCCTCAAAACCACGGGGGCCGGGTTTGGTGGTTTGGGCCTCAAAACCATCGGCGGGTTTCACGGGTTTGGTCCTCAAAACCCGGGCGGGCGTTCCGGTGGGCGGAAGGACGGCGCGTGGTGGTATCTTGGAGATTGCGTGGAGCAAGGCTGCGGATGAGGAGGCACGGCGGTCGTCGGATCAAATTATTCCGAGTCGGGACTAAATTAGGCTTAGGATTAGCGGTTCGGCTCATATGTATTTTGGGTAGTTTGGGAAAGAGGATTTGAGAATATATGTGGAGGATGACAGACCTCCTCCCCTTTTGCCTCTTTCATTTTCGTTTTTCCCTTTTAGCTCTAGGTTTTTATCTTCCTAGCACATGTGAGAGAGAGGCCAAATACCTGAAAAAATTCGTGCTTGTATCTCTGTGATTTTTGAGGGGAAGGGCAGCCCCAATCACTGCCCTGTGCCCTCCGGGCTTCGTCGGTTTTGTGCTGTGATTTTTTGTTCACCGCCTTCTTTGTTTTTGCCTTTTTCGTTCTTGGCCACGATCTGATTTTGCGGAGATTGGGTGCGTTTCGAAAGCGATTTTTGGAGATTAGTTCATAGTTTGGTGAATTTTATCTGCGCGAATTTTGGGCTCGATTCATGGAGTCTCGTGTTCGGTTCTTGTCGATTTTTGGGGGACGCTTTGTTTTACGTTGCGAGCTCCAATCGAGTTGTTCTTGGCTCGTGGGTAAAGTCAAGTATTTTTCGCAGTCTGCGCTACCAACGCAGGTGCTCGGGCATCCAATGAGCTCTATGGCGACGCTTGCCCCCGACCTTGGATTTGCCCCCCACCGAGTTCTTGAGCCGTGTTTGTTACATGCGATTCGTGACCCTATTTCTGTTCGTGGTTTGTCCTCAAAACCATCGGCGCTGGTTTCATGGTTTGGGCCTCAAAACCACAGGAGCGGGTTTGGTGGTTTGGGCCTCAAAACCATCGGCGGGTTTCACGGGTTTGGGCCTCAAAACCCGGGCGGACGCGTTCCGGTGGACGAAAGGGCGGCACGTGGCGGCATCTGGGAGATTGTGTGGAGCAAGGCTGCGGATGAGGAGGCGCGGCGGTCGTCGGATCAAATTATTCCGAGTCGGACTAAATTAGGCTTAGGATTAGCAGTTCGGCTCATATGTATTTAGGGGTAGTTTGGGAAAGAGGATTTGAGACTATATGTGGAGGATGACAGTCTCCTCCCCTCTTTGCCTCTTTCATTTTCGTTTTTCCCTTTTAGCTCTAGGTTTTTATCTTCCTAGCACATGTGAGAGAGAGGCCAAATACCCGAAAAATTCGTGCTTGTATCTCCTCGTGATTTTTGAGGGGAAGGGCAGCCCCAATCTCGCCTGTGCCCTCCGGGCTTCGTCACTTTTGTGCTATGATTTTTTTGTTCACCGCCTTCTTTGTTTTTCCCTTTTTCGTTTCTTGGCCACGATCTGATTTTGCCGGAGATTGGGTGCGTTTCGAGCAGCGATTTTTTGGAGATTAGTTCATAGTTTGGTGAATTTTATCTGCGCAAATTTTGGGCTCGATTCATGGAGTCCGTGTTCAGTTCTTGTCGATTTTTGGGGGACGCTTTGTTTTTACGTTCTGAGCTCCGGTCGAGTTGTTCTTGGCTCGTGGGTAAAGTCAAGTATTTTTCAGTGCTTGGCTACCAACGCAGTGCTCGGCATCCAGCGAGCTCTATGAGCGGCGCTTGCCCCTGACCTTGGATTTGCCCCCACCGAGTTCTTGAGCTGTGCTTGTTCTGTCTGATTCGAGACCCTGTTCTGTTCATGGTTTGTCCTCAAAACCATCGGCACGGGTTTCGTGGTCTGGGCCTCAAAACCACAGGAGCGGGTTTGGTGGTTTGGGCCTCAAAACCATCCGCGGGTTTCACGGGTTTGGGCCTCAAAACCCGGGCGGACGTTGCGGTGGACGGAAGGACGGCGCGTGGCGGCATCTGGGAAATTGTGTGGAGCAAGGCTGCAGATGAGGAGGCGCGGCGGTCGTCGGATCAAATTATTCCGAGTCGGACTAAATTAGGCTTAGTATTAGCGCTTCGGCTCATATGTATTTAGGGGTAGTTTGGAAAAAGGATTTGAGACTATATGTGGAGGATGACAGCCTCCTCCCTCTTTTGCCTCTTTTCATTTTCGTTTTCCCTTTTAGCTCTAGGTTTTTATCTTCCTAGCACATGTGAGAGAGGCCAAATACCTGAAAAATTCGTGCTTGTATCTCTGTGATTTTTGAGGGGAAGGGCAGCCCCAATCCTGCCTGTGCCCTCCGGGCTTCGTCACTTTTGTGCTGTGATTTTTTGTTCACTGCCTTCTTTGTTTTTGTCTTTTTCGTTCTTGGCCACGATCTGATTTTGCCGGAGATTGGGTGCGTTTCGAGCCGCGATTTTTTGGAGATTAGTTCATAGCTTGGTGAATTTTATCTGCGCGAATTGTGGGCTCGATTCATGGAGTCTATGTTCAGTTCTTGTCGATTTTTAGGGACACTTTGTTTTCTGTTCTGAGCTCCAGTCGAGTTGTTCTTGGCTCGTGGGTAAAGTCAAGTATTTTTCAGTAGCAGCGCTACCAACGCTGGTGCTCTGGCATCCAGCGAGCTCTATGAGCGGCGCTTGCCCCTGACCTTGGATTTGCCCCCACCGAGTTCTTGAGCTGTGTTTGTTCTTTCTGATTCGTGACCCTATTCTGTTCGTGTGTCAGCTCTAAGCAAGTTGGAGAGCAGCACCTTCCTTGCCGTTGAGAGAAATCTGCAGGATTTCTTTTTGTTTCGTGCTCGGTGATTTCAGCAGTGCACGATATATAACTTTTTATCATTATAGTGGATGACAACTCTCCGTTTCTCACTCCACCGGTTGCCCATATATTTTTAGCACCGCTCTCGGCCATTCGATACATATTTACCACTTTGAACGACGTGGCATGCCAGCGCATCTGTCCAGCTCAGATCGAGTCAACCAGCGAGGTGAAATGACCATCCCTGCCCCTGCCCCCCCCTCTCCTTACCCCCCTTCTTTCCACCGACAGGTGGGCCCCGCTCGTCGGGGTCATCCCCTACCTCTTGCCATGGCGCCGCTCACGTCCTCCACATTCTGCCGCCTCCAATCACGGGCGGCCCTCCACCTCCCAACAAGACTCCTCTACTTACCGGGCGAGCCGCCCCTTTCCACCGCCTCAATCGCGGGGCGGCCCCGCGATAGAGCGTGCTCCCCGTCCGTGCCGAGCAGCAGCTCCACCACGACCTCGCCGCCGCGCGAGCAGCAGCTCCGCTGCGGCCTGGCCGCGGCACGGACGCGTGCAGCAGCTCCGTCGCGGCTTGTTCCTTCTCTACTTGTCCCGCACCAGCTCGTGCGAGGTGCTTCCGTGATCGAAGCACGAGAAGCCGAGAACGAGACCTGCCCCGCACAGGGAGAAGCACTCCTCTCCTCGCCGGCGAGCCGCCCCTTCCCGCTCCCTCGCAGCGGCGTGGCGGAGCGCCGTCCTCTGCTCCTTGGGCGAGGCCGGGGGCTCAAGCTCTCCCGCCGCGGCGGGCGTTCATGGTCGCCACGCTCGAGCTCGAGTCGCGCCCCAAAATCCGTCCGCTTCCGGCGGGTCGTCGCAGCGGAGATGGCGGGAGCGTGTAGTGCGGCGACGGCGGCCCTCTCCTCGCCGCTGGGGCCTGCTCCTCCTTCTTGCGGTGGTCGGCCGGGCGAGCAGCACGACGGCGGCCTCCTCGTCCTCGCTCCACGGAGGTAGGGGGATGACCCCCTGACGAAGCGGGGCCCACCCGCCGGTGGAAAGAAGGGTAAGGAGAGAGCAGGGTAGGGATGGTCATTTCACATCGCTGGGCTGACTCGGATCTCGAGGTGGACAACTCTTGGTTGCCGCATGCCACATCGTTCAAATTGGTAAATATGTATCGAATAGCCGAGAACGATGCTAAAAATATATGGGCAACCGGTAGAGTGAGAAACGGAGAGTTGCCATCCGCTATGATGGTAAAAAGTTATATATCCCGCAGAGTGCAGCACCTCCAACTGCATTTCTCTGATTCGTCTTTTGTTGGCTCCTCGGATCCACAAGTGAAGCAACGAGTTTGAGTGCTATTTACTTTCTCTTGCATCCGTGAGCTACATCTATCAATCTTTGCTTAATCATTGTGAAGTACTAATTTACTTTGATTTGTCTTGACTAGCATTCACGGATGGCTCAGGTTGTTTGTCAGTAAGCTCTCTCTTGCTGTGTGCTTCTCTGATTTGATTCAGGTTGCAGCTAGTCCGCTTCCTAGTGTTGCAGGTCCAGAGCTCGCTCTTCGTGGCTGCTGGTTCATCCCAAGCCAGTTCGTCCCTGGCGTCGAGAGCACCAATAGCCGATCCCCAGGTGCTCGACCATGAGATTTCGTTGACAGTTAACAGCTTCGACGACAAGGTAAAGCAACTCAGGTAGCTTCATTCTCTAGTATCCAAGTTGGTATTTTCAGCAATGGATTTAGAGCTGCAGCAGCATGTTCCTCGGTGCCAGAGCTTTGATCTGTGTGCGTCGTTGATTTCTCTCCCAGCTCGTGTTAGGTAATTTGAGTTGGCATCGTGCAGCAAGGTGTGGAGCTCATGATTGATTTGAAAATTCATTTTGTGAGTTGTCACGTGTATGCTACAAGAGCATTTATGGCAAGCAGTTTAATTTAAGTGCTAATTGATTTGTCTCGTCGTTTGCACTCGTGAGCTACAGAAGCACTCGTTCTTCACTGAATCCTTGGTAGAGCTCTGCTGGACACCTGTGCGAGCTACTGTGCTGTTGCCCGCAATTTCTGGTTCTAGCTCCTTGAGTTTCTGAGCTTCTACTTTGTCCGCGGTTTGCGCTTTGGAGCTCCGATTTGCATTTCGTCTGTTGCGTTTGATTCTTTGAGCCTAATACTTGGCGTGTGATATCTTGCTACCAGTTAGCACGTGTATCACTCGTATCTTTGGGAGTTCGCTTTTAAGGTCCGGGGTTGAGCCGATGAACCAAAATTGAAAAGGAAAATCGAGGCTCTCATTCAACCCCCCTCCGGTCGCCGTTTCGGTCATTCAAGGTCGTATTTGGGCCCCCTGGGCCTTGATCCGGCGCCATCGGTTCGGGCTGGTGCAGCCCCTCCTCCGACAACCTACGTGATGCTCCATGGGGTGGCGGCTCGACGGCGGCGGCCGCGTCGTGCTGTTCATTTGGTCCCGGTCGGCGCCGGGCTGGCCATCTTCCGGGCCTTCCGGTGAAGGCGACCTTCCGTGTTGGCCGGGCGTAGAGTCGATGATCGTGGCGGCGGTTTGGGTGAAAACCTTGCCGGCGTGTTACGCCGGGACGGCGGCGGGGAACTATCTCGCCACACACACCTTGTTGAAGGCGTCGCCGAAGCCGCCGGTCGGGCCTGTCCCCTCGCTGCGCCGCGAGCGTTCAACAATTGGGTGAAAACCTAGCCTGGTTTCTTTGGGCCGGGCGGCGGTGATGCGGGCGTGCCGTCGGTTGTTGTTTGCCAAGGTCTCATTTTGCAGCTCAAGGCGGAGGTGGCATTTGTTGGCGTAATAGTTCGGCGTTTGGTGGCATCTGTACCAAGTGCTTTGTGTTGTTGCCAAGGAAGAAGCATCCAATCTTCAAAGGTGATCGATGTCCTACGTTTTAGTACCTTTTTAGGTCCGACAAACGTGTTTGGCAGCTTTGTCCTGGCGTTGACATCATGGTATAGTTAGAGGTCACATAGGACTACTTGAGCTCTTTGTTGGGCATGTATTTTCTTTCGTCATTTTTTTTGATGCTATAATAATTTGGCCTGATTCTACGGATGAAGCCGGATAGTTTCTATCTTTTATTAAAAAAATATATGTTTAGAGATGTGTGTGCGTGTGTATATATATATAGGATATATATATATGGTAAATTTTTTCTACACCCTAGGTGTAGTTACACCCATGTGTATATCTTAAGATTTATGGTATATATGACCGAACTAAGTGCATGTGGATGAAGTATATGATCATACTAGACTATCTATGGTGTTATATACGTTAAGTATGCATTCATACTTTGAGCATATGGATATACTTTTTTTATATACAGCAGTAGTGACATTTTATGTAATATATTAAAAATATGGGTTCCATCGAAATTTTTTCGCAGTAGTAAGATATAGAGTATCTAAACATACCCAAACCAATAAATAAGTATGAACACATACACAATGTGGTTTTTAAATATGGGTGTAACAACCCGGATGTATAGAAAGTGCACCCATATATATACAGATAGATACTAGATTCCATATATATACTACAGTTTATCAAGAGGAGAGGACTAAATAGGCTATTATATGGGGAAATGAGATTTTTTTTTTTCATTGATAGCACACAAGCGAGAAGATTTACCTTTGACAATTTGTCTTCAAATTCATCGAACATGTCGGAGATTTCGTAGGCCGCGTCCTTGAGCATCTTGAGCCAAAGATTGACCGCTTCCTCTCTGACGGATCGCCTCTCCGCATCCCTCAGTACTGCTTGCACTATCCCCAGCGTCCTCATGATGTCCTCCATGTCTCGCTCCAGATTCCATCGCGCCTTGATCTGCTCCCCGATAGCGGATCCCAGCTTGCGCAGCACCTCCTTGAGCACTACGGACGCAGCCGCCTCCCCGACCCCGGCCATGTTACGGACGCCGCAGACCGCTATAGCAGCAGGTAGTTCATATAATCCTCGCCGGATGGCTCGATATTTACTCGCAACTTTTTATACAAGAAAGACGAGGGAAGCTTACAGTAGAGATCGCTGGTGGGCTGCCCAAATTCTTGCAGGATCAGAGGCTGCTGCCTGCTCCTGATGGCTTGAAGCCTTCTTGTCGGAGCCTGCCGGCCACTAGATATTATTAAGCCCAGCCCCAAACGCAAAAGTGAGAGAAGCGAGCCAACACGCATAGTAATCATACAATATAGTACCTATAGGGTCTCCCTATATATAGATATATATATATATGAATTTCCTGTCACCATCACGATATTTTCAATGAAACACACTAGAAACTGTCGATACGACAAAGAATTTCAATGCTACGCTTTCTCGCAACCGGCTGGCCAGTGGCGGTAGAGTCTAGGAAGGATTTTTGACCTACGATTTAAGGCCTTGTCTCGTGGTAGCTAGAATGCAGACTAGGGTGGTGTTTGGATTGTTGAGACTAGGGACTAAATGAGACCACTTTATCAAAAAAAAAAAAAAATGAGACCACTAGTCTTAATTAGCTTCTCTTATGAGATTATAGTGGACTAGAGGGACTAAAGGGGTCACTATTCCCTCTCTTAGTTTTTATGTTTAGCAATTTAGAGATTAAATAGAACTAAAAATTAGTCTTTAGTTCTTAGTCTTAGGGAACCATGCAAACATACCTAGGTTACCACTTAGACAAGGAACTCCACACGGTTCTAACGTTGGAAGGTGTTTTCTCTTGTGTCGTCTACTAGAGCGTGATTGGTCGTTGCGGACAACTTGCCCCGGCTCTCAAAACTAGGTAAAAGGATCTGAATAGTTTTTTTACAACACAAGGATCTGAATAGTTAATTAGAGGAGAATGAATAGTCTACATTTTTTTCTCTCTATAAACTCGTAAACGCTAGAGCAAAGTATAGTTAGTGACACTAGTTTGCCAAGCTCTATCTCACCAATCTGAATAGTCTTTTAAGCTAATCCTCACTATAAGTTCTATCTTAACATACAAATCATCGAAATCATATCCAACTATCCACATCATCATCTCCCACTAATTATCTACATCTCATCTCTCACTAATAGGCATGCTATCTCCACATAGTTTCGTTCCAAATTTTTCACATCCATCTCCACATAATGCTATTCCAAAATTCTTACAATTCCACAACACACGGGTATCTTCTAGTTATAGTAGCGAAAGCACTCTACCACTAGTTCACACAAACACATAAGGCTATCAACTAACTTAGGCCACACTAGAGAGCTAAACAAGCTAAGCAACTAAAGCTAGCTACTTAACTACGAGCAACAAGCATGTTTCGATCTACCAGCTAAACTTTATTTGGCTAAATTTAGCTGCTAGGGATCCAAACGGTTCAGCTAGAATACCACCTAAAGTTTAGCCTTTTAAACCATACTATACTCAATTAAAACTTAGCCAAATCTATAGCTCAAGGATCCAAACACCCTAGCTAAAGTTTAGTTAGGAGAACTTTTAGTTGGCCAAAATTAATTTTGAAATTTTAGATAGCTAACTTTAGTTGAGTGGATAAAAAGAGGCTAGATCAGAGCCTACCCGCTTCTGCAAACCACCAATCACCAAAGTCCGCAAACATTTATACACACAAATCGACTGCTAGAGAGAGAGAGACGTAGCAATATTTGACGCGTTGCTTGTTTGAATAATACTACATGGTCGGTCTGAGCTATCAAACGAGTCAGCTTGTGACCAAAATTCTACAACCATAAAAATATCACGCTCAGTCCATAGAAATTTTTTCGGTGAAATTTCACCGAAATTTCCGAAATATCGCTCTTTTCGCTAAGGACCGAAATTTGGTATATCGGTATTACCGTAGCTCGACGTATTACCACAGCTCTTTTCGTATTTATCGTCGGGGGCCAATTTTTTTTTCTTACCGGTAGAAAAAACCTAGGGTCCATCACCCCGCGCCCACGGCCCCACGCCGACAGGTGGCCGCCCCCGCTGCTAGAGTTCTGGCGAGACTATGCCCGCATCTGAGACGACAACCATGTCGGTTTTGGGTAACCACAACTCTCTCTCTCTCTCTCTCCTGACTCTCCCTCACTTTTTCTCCATCTTCGGCAAACATAGAGGGGGTAGGGGAGGGAGACGGCCACACGGTGGGGATAGGGACATGGAAGTTTAGGGACCTAAAGATGGTGGAGGCGGCCGGACTAGGTTGGTGTAGGGAGCTCCATGGCCGGAGCTCGCTGCAGAAGAAGGAGGGGATATGGCCACAACTGTAGAGCTTGGGCGAAAAACTAGCTCGTCGCGGCGAGGCGGTGGGCAGAGGCTAGGGCGAGGACGACGACGATGAGGTGCGTGTGGCCGCTGGCAATGCGCGAGGCAGGGGCGCAAGGACGAGGAGGGGCAGTGACAAGTAGAAGATGATTGACAGATTTGCAAAATTTCAGGCACCTGCGGAGACATACCTTTTAAACAAATCATATCAAAACCTATCTTTAATGAAAGATCAGCTCAGTACTAGAAAACTCCTAAGAAGGAAAAAAAAAATGCATCTGGATGGTTATAACTGTGTGCTATGCACTCAAGCTTTGGAGGAATCTCTATTTCACCTCATCCTGGAGCCTGGACTGTTCTTTATCAAGATCCAGTTGGTTTACTTTGGTTTTGATCATACACAACTCCTCTAATCCGTTTGATCTCTGGGCTCTTCAGAGCGCAGTTGCAGCAACCTTTTTCATGGAACTCATTGTGACAATCTTGGTCAATTTGGATGGTTCGAAATGATGCAATTTTCAAGAAACTACAGCCCTCCATTAATCATTGCGAGCAAAACAGGGTCCAAAGTGCTACAGGAATTGTGTTACGCAGAAGTTGCTGTTAGTGGAAACGTGGCTTCTTATTCCACCCATTTAGTTGGCTTTGTTTTTTGGCAGCTGAGGCACTTACACTTCCCAGAAGCTGAAACAAAAACAGCCATATTAGGAATAACAATTTTTCATTTGGTGGCAAGCAAGAGTGATGGACACATGATGGATTGTCTATAGTTTCTTTGATCTCTTTTTTTCTCGTACGTGCATTGCACGGGATTCATTAAGCGAGAAGAGATTGTTCAAACGAAAGGTACAAGGTTAAGCAACAGTAATCCGATGAGTCCTGATGCTGCTTGGCCCTAGGGCAGGTCACAGGTGGCTCCTATAGCAGCGACAGCAGGTGTCTGAAGCATGCAAGGCACCGGTCGTTGGCCAGCACCTGAATCTTGCGAGCTAAGTCCACAGCCGAAGTGGGAGTTCTATTCTTTCCGAGAGTGCCCAACTTATTTTTTTGAGAAAGGAGAGAGCTCTATTGATTACTCATGAAACATGTTACAATCTTTCGCTATCAAAGACTCCACGCATTGGGGAACCTGCGCATGCCACACAGCTGAGTGTGATGTACATTTCGCCACACTAGAGCGTTTCACGAGAGCACTTCGACTACGGTGGCTTTGATTCCAATGGAAGTTTAAAGATAGAGCGTGGAATGGGATGGAACTTCCCTGTGACTCGAAGGACGTCGAGTTATTTGCAGCATCAACAGAAGTTACTTTAGGAGACGGGAGAACAGCAAGGTTCTAGACATCATCGTGGTTGAATGGTAAAACGCCAAAGAGCTTGGCACTGAACTTATATTGTAAGGCGAAACGGAAGAAGTTGTCTGTGCGCGAGGCTTTACAAGATGACAGATGGATTGCACACTTGTTGCCGATACAGAATCGCCATGACTTGCATGAATACGTCGATCTGTGGGAACAAGTTCAGAGTTTCCAACTGTAAGGTCCTAGATGGCTAGAGAGGGGTGAATAGCCTATAAAAATTTTCTACAAGCTCAAATTAACAAACCGATTAGTATAACAAATGGCGTAAACGCGGTTTGCACTAGCTCTAGTGTCTTGCGAGCCTTCTAATGACAATTCTAGATATGTTCTATAATCTCTATGTCACACAAAGCTATGTCACTACTCTATCTAGTGAACAATTCTAGATAAGCCTTATGCTAGCAAGACCACCTACACAAGCAAGGCTAGCTCTCTACACAATATAAGCTAGGAAGGTAAATGCAAGAGATAGAGCTCGATATACCGACGTGTAGAAGTAAAGAACCAATCACCGATGAAGAGGATGAACAATCAATCACAATAAGATGATGAGCCAATCACCAAGACAACGGACACGTCGATGTGTTGACCCGGAGTTCACTTATACACCAACAAGCTAGTCTCCGGTAGTGCCGACCAACACAAGGATGGTGCTTGAGCTAGGCGGTACACTTGCTAGCCCCAAGCCACCACTCACAAGACCCAAGACACGAGCAATGTATTCCTTGCAATTTGTCTTCCCGACAAGGATTGCGTATTCCTCTTACAAATCACCGGAGGTGGCCAAGAACAATCACCTTCTCTTGCCAACGCCTCCACCAAATCACCAAGCCGGGCCGGAACGGTGTCTCCAAGAGCAAAAGGAAACCAACCGGCTCACAACGATCCCCAAGTGCCTCTAGATGCAAGAACTCGATGCAAATGCACTCGGATCTCCTCTTCTCTCAAGAATGAAGCTCACAAGCAAGAATGAGAGAGGGAGGTGTAGGGTCGAGATGGGGACTAGAGGGGGGTGAATAGTCCTTTCTAAAACTAATTGCGCCGGCTACTAAACAAATATGATGCGGAATTGAAACTATTCGTTTAGCCAAGACTTCACCCCTCTAGCTATGACTCTAAATCACCTCACAAAAAGATCCTACACAAAGCAAATGAGGTGATAAGCCTAGCTTGAGCTCCTAACCGTTTCTATTACAAGGTCACACAAACCTATGCACTAGTACTTCAAACAATGGTGAGCTCCTACACAATTCTAATGAGCAAAAGCACAAAGCCAATCCTAAGCTCACTAGATGCACTAAGGACAAGGCGACACACGCCTAACCCAAATGCTCAAATTACTTAGCTACACAAACTAAGCAAAGCAATTAACAAGCTACACAAGCTAGTAATTGCAAAAGCTACTTCACAAGCACAAGCACAAGGTATATATGAATGTAAATACAAAGCTTGCGATTTGGAGAATGCAAACCACCGAGAAGAGTAGACAAGTTGACACCGGTGATTTTTTACCGAGGTATCGGGAAGCTTGCCAACTTCCCCTACTCCTCGTTGTGTCGACCAACACCTTGGGTGGTTCCTTTGGTGTTTCACCTAGATGGTTCTTCGATTGTGATTCTCCGATCACTTGCCCCTCAAGGCACGCCCCGCAAGGCACCGCAAGACACCACTCTCAAGTGAGCCTCTCAAGGCACCGCAAGACACCACACGCACAAGGGAGGTACTCACCGACACGCTCTAGTAGTGTCGCCTCTTCGCGATCCCCGCGAGGTGAGCACGAACCTCTCACAAATCCTCCTTCGAGCACCGCACAAGCTTCCTTGCGTGCTTCATGAAGTCTCTTGCCACCAAGCCGTCTAGGAGGTGGCAACCTCCAAGAGCAACAAGCACACCGGCTTGCAACACGATCACCTAGTGCCACAAATGCGATCTCTCAACGCGAATGCACTAGAATCACTCCTCACTTTGATTTGGATGAACACTATCAATCACAAGTGAGTGGGAGGGCTCTCAAGCACCACAACACAAGCCACCAAGGCCCAAGTGTGCTCAACACCAAACAAGTCGGGTATGTGGTGTATAAATAGCCCAAACCGAGAAACTAGCCGTTGGGGACGAAATCACAGCTTCGCTATTGCCGGCGTTCCGAGAGCCGGGGGTGCCTCGGGTGCCGACAATAAAGAATTTCTAGGCCGTGTGCCTCCTCCCCCAATGGCGTAGCGCAAGATGGACACGGACACGGTGAGTTTATCCTGGTTCAAAGCCAACAGGGGCCCTACGTCCGGCCGGGTGGTGTCCTCGCTTGTGTTACCTCGCGCTCAAAGGAGAGCTTGTAGTAGGGGTTACAAGCGGCGTGAGGGAGAGAAGCTGGTCTCAAGCCCCACGATCGTGGTAGTGGTGGTGGTGGTGGTTGACTGGCTGAATTTACGATCGGTCGATCCCCCGCTAATGGGGCATTACTCCCCCTTTTATAGTAGGAAGAGGGAAATAATGTTTACATATGTAGGTGCCTAGGTGGCTAATTCCCGAGGCTACACTTGTTGCATGTGCGCGGCCGAGGGTCGGTTGGCTTGGACGTCGCTTGATGAAGACACGCGTCCTGATCTGATGGCAGACGTGCCATTTCCCGGTGCGGCCCCGAGGGTCTGTGAGGCGTCCCTCACAGTCCGCATGGCGAGGGGCGGTCCCAGAACGCCGGCCGTGGGCGTGTCATGCGCCGAGGGTCCGCCCAACGTGGCGTCTTGGCGGTGTTTCGGGAATGAACAAGGTGTTGTCCTGGTTTCCGTGGCCGGGCGGCGTAATACGCCACCGCTCGGCTTTGTGTCCCATCACCGCATTGGGGAGCGATTTGGCGGCTGATTTGATCGGGCGTAATTGATGGCCCCGTGCCTCGTCTCGCCGCACAACCGCATTAAATGCAAACAGCTTTCCCTTCCTCCGCATCGGAACCTCCCATGCCCAAGGGTCGGCCGACCACGGGTGAGACGGTTGGGCTACCTCACCCGAGGATGGAGAGCTGGGCCTCCCTCGGACGAGGCGGAGATTTTACGCCCGAGGGTGGTGAGCTAGGCCACCCCTCTGGCGAGGCGAGTCCATGCGCCCGAGGATGGAGAGCTGTGTCTCCCTCGGGCGAGGCGGGTCTAAGCACCCGAGGATGGATAGCCGGGTCTCCCTCGGGCGAGACGGGTCTAAGCACCCGAGGATGGAGAGTCGGGTCTCCCGGGCGAGACGGAGATTGGGGTTAAGTCCGAGCCCCGGGTCGGTTGGTGATGACGTGGAGCATTCTGGTTCTCCATCTTGTAAGGGTTCTTGACCTTGTCATTCTTGAGCGTAGCGAGCTCCTTCTTGACGCTTTGGTCGTGGAGATTCGTGGATGAAGACGAGCTGGTCAAAGACCTGGCTTGGAAATTAAGCTGAGCAACTACTCAGTGTCCTTCGTCGTGATGACTCCTGTGGGCCGCTTGTGGGCCGACTCCAGCTTCATGTATGCGCCGTGGCTCTTTGGCCTGGTCCGTCGCCCGTTGGGCCGTTCTTTGGAGCGGGATGGTGGCGGTCGGGATTTACCGGCCCGATGGGCGGCGGATTCTCGTTATTTGGAGAATGTCTCGGGGCCCAATATTTAGGTCCCCGATAGTAGCCCCCGAGCCCCCGAGCGAGTATGGACTCGCCCGGGGGTTGTGCCGTTCCCGTCGCCTTGGGTGTTTCTTCTCAGGGTGGTTCGTCTACAATGGGTGCGCGCGAGCGCACCCGTTGGGTGTAGCCCCCGAGGCCTCGAAGGAATGGCGGATTCGTTCGAGGTCTTTTAAACCTCGCACGCCGGCAAGGCCGAAACTTGACTCTATTTTGCGCTTGTTTGTGCGGAGTCGTCGTTTTTGCGTGGGCGGCCCGAGGCCCGCGCTTGTGTCTTTTCTGGGTCATCCCGTGGCTTCCTCGACTTTGATTATAGGCTCCTCTATCGCCCTCCTTAGAGGGAGGAGGAGGGGAGACACACCTCGGTGCCCTGAAAGCCGACCATGGTGTGTTCCGTTTGAACGTCGTAACGGGTCAGTTTAAGTGGGGTGCCCGTGCCCTCGCCGGAGCAAGGGTCGGCTGTGTGATCTAGGATTCACCCCATGAGAACCTATGGACCGTTTAGTAGATCCCGGGGTTTGACAGGTCAACCCCCGAGGGCCTGTAGGCCTCCCACGGATGGGACATCTCTATAAACAGCACCCGCGGGTCTTAAACACGATCAGGAAATCCCGAGCCCCGGAGGGCTCGGGTATAGCCGGTTGTGTATTTCCATCCCGTCCCCGGGTTCGGGTTATCCCGAGGCGATCAGAAACTCCGTGGGGGCCCAGCCTGGCAACCTCTGGAACGTAAAGTGCACGTTGACGTGCATCAGCCCGAGGCTCGACTGGTCCTCGCCGGGGGCGAGAACCGCCATCGGACTGACTTTTTTGCCCCTTAGGGTCGGGCGCCTGCTGGATATGGACGTCCCTGACGATTTTGCCCTCGAGTGGAAGACGAGGCGTCTCCTTGCGCTCGCCGAGGCGGCGTGGCGATTCCAAATTGATGGGACGTGGCCCCGTGGCTCTCGTCGGGGGTGGTAATCGAGAGCACCGTCGAGGTACATTAATGCTCTTGATTGACGGCTCTGGGCGCGGCCGAGCCGTCGGATGAGCGGTTCCCATTCCATCGTGGGCCGCCCATTCCAGCGTCGGTTCGTTTGCCCAGCGGGCGGTTCGCCTTCCCTTTCCTATAAATTCGGGGTCACGGGCGGCGGGCGCATAGTTGCTCCTTTGTTCTTGCTATTGCCTCCTTGCCTTCTTGCCGCAAAGAATTAGGAAATAGAGAGAAGGATAAGGAGAGATTGAGGGAGAGATCCACTTGCCTCGTGCTCGTCGCGAAGTGGTGTTGCCGGGGTCACCGTTCCTCGTTCTCCCGTTCATCCATGGCGCAATCCGTGGCGGTGACAATGTGCGGGAGGTGCTCGATGCGAACCATGGCCGAGAACATCGGCGACGGAGGAAAAGCCGGCGCCGGTCGAGGAAGGGCTTCTTCGTCCCGCACCGACCGACCCGAGCGGCCTGAGTGGGTAGTCCCGGATTGGGCCGAGGAGGAGCCTAACCCTCCCGATGGCTACGTAGTGAGTCCGATCGATCTTCACCGGCGCGGGTTCGGGATGCCCGGCGGGCCGGTTCATTCGCACGATCCTCCATTACTACGACATTGAGCTTCACCATCCGCCCCTCGAACTCGGTCTCCCGGGCCGCCATCTTCGTCGCCCTCCGTGAGGGATTCTTGGGGATCGAGCCGCATTGGGACCTTTTAGTTGTGGTTCTTTAAGGCGGACATCACCACGCTGCCGGGTGGCGAGGGGTGCGCCACGGAGGGCGTTAGCGCGTCGGTGGTTGCGTGCTCCAAGTCCGATCGGAGCGAGACGAGGCTGAGCCGAGCTGATGGGTACATCCTTTCCAAGCTCACCTCCTCCAACAAAGGGGTGGCGGGACCAGTGGTTCTACCTCCGCAATGACGGGAATGAGCTTCCCCGCGCACACCGGGCGCGTTCTCAAGCGGCGTCCGGAGAAGTGGTTCCAGGGTCCCCCCCCTCGGCGGTTCAGCCCCGGCCGAGGGCCTGAGGCGGCGGTGATGCGGCTCCGAGAAGAGGGCGTGAACGCCGCGGCCGTGGTTGCTTTGCTTTTCATCGGCGTCGGTGTTGCCACCGATGGCTCGCCCTTTGTGTATGTACCGGATGACCTCCTCGGCTCCGGTCTTGAGGAGTCTCGGATGTCGCCCTTCTCGCTTTCCACCAATGGCACGGCCAAGAGGGTGAAGGAGGCATTGGGGTCCAATGCCCGACCGAGATCCCGAGGATCCCCATGCGCCCTCTCGGGGTACATTTCCTTGGTAAGTGTCCTTTGGTTTTAGTGTTCTTGTATTGTCTTGTTGCCGCCATGCTCTCGCCGTGGTGGTTCTTATTCCATCTTCTTGCGGGGTCGTTTGAACTATCATGACTCCCTCCTCCCGTGCTGATCTGGATGCCACGCGCCCGAAGCGTCGGAATCGCCTTCGGAACGAAAGCGGAGAGAGCACGGGCGTTGAAGAAGGAGGAGAAGAAGAAGAGGAATGTGGCTCGCGCCAACCGCCGGGCCGGCGCAGCAGGCGGGCGGGGCCGTCGCGATACCTCGACCACCGAGGAGGACGAGGATGAGGAGGAGGACGAGTTCGTCGTGAACTCGTCGATGATGATCGAGGAGGCTCGTCGGGCCCGAGCCCTAGGGTTGCCGACTTTACTCGGGGTTTCGCTATGAGCCCGAGGCGTCGGAGGAGGCCGGGACTAGCGCGCCCCCCGTGGTCCTTCCAGCCAAGGCCTCGGGACCACCGGTGGTCCCGAGGTTTTACCCGACGTGGGTACCTCGGCGCCGCAAGGTGCGCTCGGAGGGAAGAGCCGACGCTTCCCGATGTGGGTACTTCGGCACCGCAAGGTACGGTTCGGGCGAAGAGCCGGTGACGCCCGCCCAACCGCTCCCGTCGCGCATTTTAAGCCGTGTGGAGACGGCGACCCGTGCATCAAGTGCGACGCCAGGTCGCAGCCTTCCAGCGCCTCGGCTCCGCCCAAAGCGATCCCTCGGGCCTTGTGAGTCCCTTTGTGCTCTCGTTTGCTTCTCTTCTTGTATCTTTTGGCTTCTTTCGATGTGTTCTTGGCTTCGGGAAGCGGGGGCCCCTCACTTTGACCTTGCACCCTAAGAAGGCCCCGAAGGCCGTCTGTGAGCCTCGGCCGGGGCCCAGCCGGGGCCATCTCATCAAGACGTCGTCCCATCTCGCGTCGGGGCCCCCTGTGGTGTTGCCTCTCCGGGAGCGTTAGCCCCCGAGCCTCGGGAGGGATCGGGCCCAAGCCGACGGCCGAGACTTCCCTCTCGAGGTGGGGCAAGCCCATGGAGGTGATGGCGGGTCGTCCACCCAAAACCCGATGGCGATCGACTTGGAGGGGCCCGGCGGGCTGCGCGACACCAGCCCGGCGTCGGGCCCCCCGGGGCCGTTTGAGGGGACTTATGACGAGGCCGCCCTCCCGAGGAGCCAAGCTCCTTTGTCCGGGAGTTTTCTTGGGAGGAGCTCTTCGAGGCGGCGGAGACGCCAGGCCCCTCGCTGCGCCGCTCCTACCGCTCTAGGGGCTCATGAGGAGTACAATCGACTTCCGGGTGCTTCATGCGCCCTGGACTAGACGCGGTCCTTGGCGGGGCGTCGTCTTCGGCAACGGTGAGGGGGCGGTGCGGGTGGTCAGGGTGAAGGACCCCCTGGACTTCTATTGGTGCAGGTTCCCGAGCCGGGAGTTGCCGGTGGAAAGCGATATTCCCGAGGAGCCGTCCGGCGGGCGGTCCTCCCCCTTGACCTTGGGTGATGCGCCCGGGGTCCGCCGCCGTGGTGATCGATGACCGCCCAAGTCCCGGCGTGGAGGGCTCATGAGCAGATCCGCCCGGTGGGCGCGACGGCCTTGCGAAGATCGGCGACGCAATAACCCGTCGTCTTGTCGAGGCCCGACGGTGAGTGTCTTGGCTATTATTTCTTGCTGCATTTTCTTTGTGCACGCGTCATAATCCACGGTGTCCCTCATTTGCGAGCCTCCGGCAATTTGCCAAGGAGAAGTCCGAGCTCCTTCGCCGAACGTCCCGAACTCGAACGCCGTTGACACCTACTAAAGCATAAAAATACAAGTTTAAAAACATGAATTAAGGGCTAAAGTCAAAGACAAAACATAAGTCTAGGGGTCTAACTAACATAATTCCACGAGTTTTGGTGATACGTGACTTTGCGGGGACCTAATAGATAAATGCGAGAGAAAGATGGAGAAGGTTCCGAATATACAAGACTTATCAAGACCAAATTTGTCCGTGAATCAACTCAACCCGAAAAGTGGACTAAAACATTCTAGAAGATACCGGAGGACACGAGAAAAGACGGGAAGGTGACGTGGCACGCCCGGCTGGCGGCCGCCACTCTCCCCACCTCGGCCGCCGGTGGGGCCCGCCTCTCGGCCTCACATTTTTATGTCGGTTTACCACCGACATTGAGGTTGTTTCTACGCCGTTGTTCAAGGGTCGGTTTGATCCAAGGGTTGACGTTCATCGACGGGTACTATATAAGAAGACCAAATGACCGAGGCTCATAACAATTTCATATCAACTTCATTATCAACTCATACCCATCAAGTCCAAAAGTCTAGACATAAGCTCTAGTTCATACTAGTAGTCATTAGCTATCTAACTAGTTCTAGTTGAAGATCAAGTTCATCTTGAGTTCCCGATTAGTCAAGAAGTAGCAAGGATCGTTCTTGAGACTTCTCTCTTGTATTCAATCTGTAAGTTCTCTTATATCTAGAATACAATTGTTATGGCTTTGATCTTTATAATTATCATATTCTTATTGATATGTGTTTATGCTTGCTATGATTATATATTTAGTTTAGTAAGATTGCTTTATATTTTATGCATGGAATTGTATAGCATCCATATATATAATCACTATGTGGGTGATAAGCAATGTGTAAACGTGGTGTTTATACAACGTTTATCTCGCTTAATTGCACCCTACATTCCGGTCGTGTGGTAGATCGCGGGGAGTGATGATCTGTTGAGTCCTTTGTAGTCCACCCTCCGAATGTAGGACAAGTCGAAAGTTAGATTACGGTGGTGGATAAGTTTAGGCCCTTATTTGTCATTGGTAATGCTTGCCATGTGTAGAAGTAATCCAACCTTGCCATGATAGCTAGATGTATTGCACTAATTGTAGTATTCATTGACATGTATGATTAAGGGTATCTTAGGAATATTCATTCTAGTCTAATTTATAACATGCTAATTTCTTGTATGATTCTAGTAGCTTAATGATCTTAGACTTGGGTATTTATCAATTATATAATTATCTTTATCCTGTGACTTATCCTGTTGAGTAATGTTAGATACTTATGGCAACTCTCGCATTATACTACTTGTGAAGTGGATGATCTCATAATTAAATCACATTATATAAATCTTTAGACATCTTTCCTCTCTACCTTTCCATAGACTCCCTTCCCCCCGCGTGGTAAAATATAAATACGATACGGATTACTCCCTTGAAGTGCTACAATTGGTATTTCTATCTCAGTAAACTGCGAGATATCATGTTCATTCTTTTATCAAGGCCAATCAAGAATACCATACCCAGTATTTCTTAGCGTTATTGCTAGGGTGACAGACTAGTGTATAGGTAATGCCTAGAAATGAGTGGTATACCTTGAGTACATATCCTGGTGAGATTAACTCCACTATGGATAATGTTGCTAAGTTACATCCCACTACTAACACCGCCTAACTCCGCTTTGTTGGATCATGAGGTTAATCCCATATCCAAGCTAACATGATTAGATAGATATCCCATATATATTTCTTTTCGCCGTCCTAATTGGGATCGTGTAAGAAATATCAACAAACGCCCTTGGGCGACGCGGTGAAGGCGATCTAGGCCCGGGCGAGACGTCCCGGCTTCTTTGCTCGCCGAGGAGAGGAGTCTCAGCGGCAAGCTCGGGCGGCGAGCTCGTCAAGGCCAGTCCGAGGCCGACAAAGCTGGCGGCGAAATGGCTCTGATGAGCCAAGATTTTGAGGACACTCGGAAGCAGTCCCTCCAGGCCCTCGGGGAGGCCAATGACGAGCGGGACAAATCCCGGGAGGAGGTGAGGAAGCAGGCGGATATGTGCCATGCCTTGAACGCCCGCATCGGGGAGCTGGTGTCCGAGGGGGAAACCCTTAGAAAGGAGAAGGGCCAGCTCCAAAGGCCGCTCGCGGATGAGCATAGCGCGATCTTTGGGTTGGCGGCCTGAAGTGCCAAGGTACGCCTTCTCCCTCGGTAAGTTCTACCGCCTTTGATCCCTTCATCTTGCCGACATCATCTTGGTGCTTGTCGTCGAGGCGGAGAAGGTCCGCACCGAGGCCATGGAGAACGCGGCTACGCCGCCCGTGGCCTAGAGCAGGAGCGAAGTCATACCGGGGCCGGAAGAGGCCCCCTGCGGACTTCATCCGCCGCTTCGGGCGGACAACCGGAGGTCGGGCCCTCGGTGCGTGGTCGCTGAGGCTCCGTGGGGCGGCTTCCTCAGGTCGAGCTTCGAACGCATTCCGGACGGGCGGCGTGCGGACGTGCATGGCAAGAAATTCTACTCGCACTTCTCGGTGGCGCCCGAGGTGTTGGATAACGTCGCGGCTGGTTTCTTCCTCGGCTCCGATGACGAGGACGTGACTGACCCCGCCGAGAAGGCGGCTTGCCGACGCCGCCCGGGACCAAGGAGTTGTGCGACTCGTGGATAATGCCGCGACCGGCTGGCCTCCCATTTTGAAGACGAAAAAGTGCGTCCTCCGTATTCCCCATAGAGTCAAGCTATGAGGCGGACACGGAGATCTTTGGACGCCATCTCCGAGGATGCGCCGACGGGTCCAACGCCTGCCCCGGGGGATGCCGTTGCCGAGGATGTTGCCCCCGCAGATGTTGCTTTGGCGGCCGATCGTGAAGCGCCGGTGGATGAGGCTCGTGATGCCCCCCGAACTCCCCCCTTGTATGAAGAAGTTAAACTTGTAAGAAATGTGTACATAAACAATGGTGCTGCCCGAGGCCTGTGACCTAGGCAAAAGTTTATGATTGTGTTACGTTTCTCGAATTTCTCGTTTATTGTGTGGCCGGGTCGCTTGCTTTCTCCGTTCGTAAGATAGTGAGCACGGATGCCACCGGGGGCGGTCCGTTTGGCTCAGCTACCTCACTTAGGATTTGTGCGTGTGCGACCTTCGCAAATCTTAAACAATTGATCCGAGTGTGTGCAAGAGAACTTTTTCTTTGAAAAAGTTTCGAAAAAAGAAGATGAGGAGAGGGTCCCCGAGGGGGTCCCCCGTGTAGCCCCCGAGGGAGTTTTGGCCTTGTGCCGACGAGGCTAAGACTCCCTTGAGTTATGCACGTGAAGTTTTTCTTCATAAAAAGATGTAGATCTTTTATTGAGCGAAAAAAACATAAGTGTACAACTTTAGGTGCGGGGGTTAAGGGTAGAAGCGACGTAGTCTCGTTCTATGTTCCGAGCATTGGAGTAGACTTAAGCCCTTCTCATTCTTCAACTTGTAGGTTCCGGGCCTTAGTATTTCGGCGATGAAATATGGCCCTTCCCAAGGTGGTGTGAACTTGTGGCATCCTTTGTTGTCTTGCTTCACTGAGTGCGGGGTCATTGACTTGGAACTCCCCGAGGCTTTAGCCGCTTAGCATGATACTTCCGAAGGGCTTGTTGGTATCTTGCGAATGCAAAAGCGCGACGTCTCGGCCTCATCGACTTGGTCAATGGAGTCTTGCCTTGCACGCTCGTTGCCTTGCTTTCGGTATAGGCTTGCGGCCTCCTGGGACCCATATTCAATGTCCGTGGGCAAGATTGCCTCGGCTCCATAGACCGAAAGAATGGAGTGAAGCCCGTGGCTCGACTTTTTGTCGCTCAAGACTCCATAGAACCGATGGTAGCTCCCGGTACCACCTCTTCCCGTCTTTGGTTCAGGCCGATTGAAGATCCTCGGCTTGAGGCCTTGTAAGATCATGCCATTGGCACGCTCCACTTGACCATTGGTCTCGGGTGGGCTACGGCCGAGGTGTTAACCCGGATGCCGTAGTCGTCACAAAAGTCGAGGAACTTCTTTCCCACGAAGTTGGTTCCGTTATGCAGTGATGATGGAGTTCGGGACCCCAAAACGAGGAAATGATGTTCGTGAAGAACTTCACCGTTTCCTCCGTCCGAGGGTTCACCACACTGGGCTTCGATCCACTTGGAGAACTTGTCGATGGCGATTAGGACATGAGTGTGTCCTCCGGCACCCTTTTCGTGGGACCGATCATGTCGAGCCCCCATACTACAAATGGCCATGTCGGAGGTATGGTTTGGAGGGCTTGTCTTTGGAAGATGCGTCCCTTCGTATGCGTAGAATTGGCACCCCTTGCAAAAGCGCACGACTTCATTCAAGTCCCGCACCGCGAGGGGCCATAGAAGCCTTGTCTCAAGACTTTACCGACGAGAGTCCTCGGGCGGCATGATGGCCACATTCCCCTTGGTGGGTGTCTTCAAGTGTCTTTGCCCTCCGCCGGTATATGCATCGCATGTATATTCCCTCGGCGCCTTTCTTGTAGAGTTCTTTTTGTCTCCAATTAGCGCCAAAGGATTTTGCCCTTCGGCCAACCCGGCGAGCCTCGGTCTTATCCTCGGGTAATTCTCCCGGAGAGGTACTCCCATAGGGGTTCTCTCCCCGAGGGGCTTGGTCGACCGCCATGGCTTCGGCGCGGCCCCGTTCCGAGTCGTCTCCATGAGCCCCCGAGGGTATTTCCAAGGGAGTGTACTTAACCGAGGGCCCATTGAGATCTCGGGTGAGTACGCTCGGGGAACAGGGACCTCGTGTCGCGGCTACCTTGGCGAGTTCGTCCGCGACTTCATTGTAACGCCTTTGGGTGCTTGTGCTCAAGCCCGTGGAACTTTTCCCTCCAGCTTTGCGCACTTCTCGGCAATATGCTTCCATCTTGGGGTCATGACATGCCGAGGCCTTCATGACTTGATCAATAACCGCTGAGAATTCCCCGGTTTCCAACCATCGGATCCCGAGGTCCCGCGATCCCGAGACCGCTTGACCGCCGTATTCTCCGCGACGTTGTTGAGGCCGGGAAATGCAACCGGATTGCGTACCTCGTGTGAACCCCGAGGGGTGAGATGAAGAACAAGCCGCCCCCGCACCCGCCTTCATCATGGACCCGTCGGCGCATGGTCCAAAGACTCGCCTCGGATCGGTGCCGGGGTAGTTGGCGTATCAGTCCATTCGCCACAAAGTCGGCTAGGACTTGAGACTTTATTGCCTTGCGAGGCAGAATGATATTGTTTCACCCATGAGCTCCACCGCCCACTTCTCGCCACTCTTCCCGTGGCCTCTCGGTTCGATGATTTCCCGAGGGGGAATGAGGATACCACGACGCATCGGGTGCGCGAGGAAGTAGTGGCGAAGTTTTTCGCTGGCAAGACGATGGCGCATGTGTTTTTTTGCATTTGCGTAGTACCGAGTCTTGGTGTCGGAAAGCACCTCACTGATGAAGTAAACGGGGCGTTGAACTGGCAACGTGTGCCCCTCTTCCCGACGCTCCACTACGACCACTGCGCTGACTACCTGAGTAGTGGCTGTGACGTAGAGGAGCAAAGTCTCTCCTGGGTTTGGCGGCACCAGGACTGGCGGACTAGTCAGGAGCTTCTTGAGGTTACCGAGGGCTTCCTCGGCCTCGGGGGTCCAGGCAAAGTGCTCGGACTTGCGAAGGAGCCGATAGAGGGGGAGGCCCCTTTCCCCGAGGCGGGAAATGAACCTGCTTAGTGAAGCCAGGCAGCCCATAACCTTCTGAAATCCTTTGAGGTCTCGGATTGGCCCCATCTTTGTGATTGCGTCAACCTTGGTTGGGTTTGCTTCGATGCCTCGCTGTGAGATGATGAAGCCCAAGAAAAGATCCCTGGGGACTCCAAACACGTATTTTTCGGGGTTGAGCTTGACTCCCTTCTTGTTTAGACACTCGAAGGTTTCCGAGGTCTCCCACGAGGTCGCCAGCTTTTCTTGGATTTGACCACTATGTCATCGACATAGGCTTCCACAATCCTCCCATGAGTTCTCCGAAGATGATTTGCATGCACCGCCGGTACGTTGCCCCAGCGTTCCTCGGCCGAACGGCATTGTTGTGAGGTAGCAATACATCCCGAAGGGTGTTATGAATGAAGTCGCGAGCTGGGTCGGATTCTTTCATTTTGATCCGTGGTAACCGAAATATCGTCGAGGAAGGATAAAGTTTCGCGATCCCACGGTGGAGTCGACAATTTGGTCAATTCGAGGCAAAGGAAAGGGAACTTTCGGACATGCTTTGTTGAGACTAGTGTAGTCCACACACATCGTCCATTTCCCATTCTTTTTCTCTACTAATACAGATTAGCTAACCACTCTGGGTGGAATACTTCCTTTATGAATCCGGCCTCCTCGTAGCTTGTGGATCTCCTCGCCGATGATCTTCCACTTGGCATCATCGAAACGGTGCAAGCGCGCATGACCGGCTTTGAGCCCGGCCGGATGTCTAGGGAGTGCTCGGCGACATCCCTCGGTATGCCCGGCATGTCCGAGGTCCCCACGCAAACGCCTTGGCGTTTTGAGGAAGTCGACGAGCACCGCTTCCTATTTCGGATCCGACTCGGCCGATGGTCGCCAGCCTTCTCCTCCGGATGCTCGGGATCGAGTGGGATCTTCTTGGTGCCCGAGGAGGGCTCAAAGCTCCGGCGCGCGCGCTATTCTCGTGTCTCGATCGCGATCTCGTCGAAGCTCTTCTTTGCGTCGGCAATGAGTGCCTCGGCAATGGCGGCGCCTCGGCGTACTCCACGCTCTCACGCCGCACCGTATGCATGATGGTGCGAGGGCGGTCGTGATTCAAGATGGCAACGGTGCGCACCCGGCGGTACCGACCACCCACACCCGCACCCGCCGGTCGCACCTCGCACCCAGACCGCACCCGCTAACGCAGACGGGTAAGGAATTATTCCATACCCGCACCCGCTGGGTATTTCTACCCGACGGGTAACCCGCGACCGACAAAAACACACCCGTGAAGACTAAGCAAAATCATAAATTTATCACGGCAAATGACAACAAAAATCAATCACCGACATAATGCTCGATTCAAAGCCGACACCACCGCACTTCAATGTTCCAAATTGCAATGCTCATTGACAAAAAAAAAAAAAAAAAAAAAAAAAAAAGAGAAGATGCGAACCGCAGTTACATAGATTGAACAAGTTCCTTGCCGCATCGGAGGTGAGAAGATGCGGACTCGCAGCTTTCCTCTTCGCCGCACGGAGGTGCAGGTGTTGGCGTCGCCGCGCGCCATGCGCGCGCCGCCGCCTCGCAGCCGTCCGAGGTGCAAAGTCGGCCGTGTCGCCCCGCAGCTAGCCGGGCGGAGTGGAGGACGGAGGCCCCAACGCCGCAAGAGGGAGGCAGCGGCGGCGAGCCACGTCGTGGCGTGGGGACATGGGTTAGAAGAGGAAGAGGAGGGCCGACCGGGGGCTCGCTGCTCGTGGTTGCCGAGGCGGTGGCTCGCCGCTCGCGGTCGCGCGACCGCGATGCGTGAGTCCCGCTCCCGCCCCCGCGGCGCGCCTCCCCTGGGAAAGGGAGAGGGAGTGAAGTGAGAGGAGAAGGGGTTAGGGTTTGAGGGATCCTATATATACGGCTCAAATTTGGGCCAAATTGATGGGCCATGTTGGGCTAAAATTGGCACAAGCCGCCTGATTATGCGGGTTTGTTTTACCCTGGTATGCGGTATGGGTACTATACACCCACACTGCATCCAGCGTGCCGATGGGTACAAGATTTCGCCCATTAACGCATTGCCCACGGGTAGAAAACTCATTCCATACCCGCGTTTTAATCGGGTAAAACCCGCCGGGTTAGCGGGTTTCGGGTACCCGTTGACATTTTGAGTCGTGATGACACCCTTCGGCCCTGGCATCTTGAGCTTGAGGTAGGTGTAGTTTGGGACGGCCATGAATTTGGCGTAGCAAGGCCGCCCGAGGAGTGCATGGTATGTACCCCGGACCCCGAGGATCTCAAAGGTGAGAGTCTCTCGCCTGAAGTTCGAGGGGTCCCCAAAACAGACCGGTAGGTCGATCTCGCCCGAGGGGTTTCGCTTGCTTGCCGGGACGACGCCATTGAATGCTTGGCCCTCCCGGGCGGATCTTGGACTTGTCCACCCCGAGGAGGTCGAGTGTTTCCTCGTAGATGAGGTTGAGGCTGCTTCCTCCGGCCATGAGGACCTTGGTGAGCCGGGTGTTGGCAATGATGGGATCCACCACCGTGGATAAGCCCCGGGTTTGGGATGTGCCGAGGGTGATCCGACCGGTCGAAGGGGATGGCCTGATCCGACCACTTGCGCAGCTTCGATCGCCGCCTCGCTCGCCACATACACCTCCCCGTCGCTCCTTCTTGCGTTGCCGCACCGACATGTTGCCGGTGTTGCCGCCAAAGATCATGAAGCGAGTTGTTCACCTTCGGGAAACCCTTGTTCCCTCGGCACCGCCCTCGGGTGCCCCCTTCCTCCTCCTCCTCGGAATGGCTCGAGTTTGGCGAAGTATTCGTTTTGCACTCCTCGAGGGTGTGCTTGACCAGGAACCCGTGGGTTCCGCACGGCTTGAGCATGTCGTCGTCGAAGGTAGCTGGTGACGGGGGTCGGGACCCCTTGCGGTCGACCGCGGCCACCATATCTTCGTCATTTACGTCGAGGGCTTGGCCCTTGCCTTTGTGGCTCTTATTCTTTTTCTTCTTCTTGCCCTCCCGAGGCTGGGATCCCTCTGGCTCCTCTTCCTTGCGCTTCCCTCGGCCCGAGCCCCGATTGAACAGAGCCCCGACAGCCTCTTCTCCGCTAGCAAACTTGGTGGCGATGTCCATCGCCTCATTCGCCTCGGTTGGAGTCCGGCGCCCTAGCTTCTTCATGAGGTCACGGCAAGTGGTGCCGGCCAAGAAGGCCCCTATGACGTCGAAATCCGTCACGTTAGGAGCTCGGTCCGTTGCTTGGAGAAGCGCCGGATGTAGTCGCGCAAGGACTCGTTCGATTTTTGTCGGCGGTTTCGAGGTCCCATGAGTTACCCGGGCGCAGTACGTGCCTGGAAGTTCCCCTCGGAAGGTTCTCTCCAAGTCCGCCCGAGTTTGATATGAGGTCCTGGAAGGTGTTCCACCAAGCCCTAGCCGAGTCGAAGAGGTACGAGGGGCAAATTTCGATTATTACCTTATCATCGTGTTCCCAAGAACCGGCATGCCGGTAGATGTCGCCGCCCATACCTGCGGGACGAGTCTCTCCCGAGTACTTCTCGATGTGGTCGGGAGGCCCGAAGCGCGAGGAGGTGGTGCCCTCCGATATCCCTTGTGAAAGCCTCGCGGCCCGGGTGGATCCGGGGGAGCACCCTCGGTCTTCCCGGCTGCTTGCGCTGTCCCGCCCCGCGGTCGCCCGAGGTGAGCCGCCGTGGCGAGCCAGCTATCGCCGATTTCTTCCATGAGGTCGGGGCGCCGGTTACGGTCCGGCGGGGAGGTCTTCTATGCGCTCCCGGACTGGGCGGTTGTTGCGGTTGTTGACGAGCGTTCCCTGGACCGGCCTTGCCGAGGCTCGGCTCGCTCAGTCGGACGGAGCCCCCGCCGACTTCGCCCTGACTCCTCCCGCCCGTCGTCGTGATGTCGCAGCCCCCGGGTCCCGGAGCGGAGCTCTCCGCTCGCCGGTTCGGCCGCCCCGTCGAGGAGATGTCGAAGGCCTTCTCGAATGCTCCTTCCCCTCGGTGGTGGAGGGGTTCGGGCATTTCTCGCGCATTCAAATGGCGGCCGCCGCCACGCTGAGGTCGGGCTCGGTGAACGGGGGCCGCTGTCGGAAGTGGAGGCACCCCGCTTGGGTCCGCTCGCGTCCACCGGGCTATTGCGAGCATGGGGCGCCCTCGGCCCGCCCGCGCTCGAGCTTGCTCCCGTTGGATGTTACGCTCCGATCGTCGGTCGTCGCGGACTCTACGCGGATCCCCGCTTGATCCCGTAGGCAAGATTTCGGCGGCAGCGCCGGCACCGCCACAGATGAACAGGCGGAAGCCGCCGGCAGCGGCCGCGCCCGTCGTGGTGGTACGCGTCCGCCTCATCCTCGTCGGAGGCGTCGGTGAGGTGGCCATCTTGCTTTGGATCTCTATGTTGAAGCATTCCCGCCGTAGGGTCATAATAGTCGCCCCGTCGTCGGTTCGGGGCGCCGAACGCTGAGGAAGTCCCCTCGCTCTCCGGACGGTAGAGCGATTCCGCCGGATCTGGGACCAGCCCCAATCGTGCCTCGTACGAGGAGGCGGGGACGGGTCTTGTAGCATCCTTTGGCGGATGCGTTCTTCCGCGTGATCATCGTGGGATAGCATTCCCGTGGGATGACGGGGGGGTCGGCCGCGCTCCCCTTGCGGCGGCCGATCAAGTCTCGGCGAGGATTTCGGGGATTCCTTCCCGTACCCACCGCCGGGGATGTGTTCTCCGACGATTAGGGTTTCGGGCATCCCGCCGCAGCGGCCCGGGGAAGGATCTTCCGGTGCCTAGGGTTCCCCGGGGACCCTCCTGAGTGAGTCGGCACCGGGGGTGCGTCGTCGGATTCGAGTCCGTCGCGAGAATGCGCCCGCGCGCGGTGGAGTCCGCCTTGCCCGCCATGCGCGGCGGCGTGATGGCGGACACGCTGCACCGGGGACGCCGCCCTCCTTTCCGCCGTCATGACGGGCGGGGAGGATCATCTCATAGTTGCGACCGAGCGTCACGAACTCCAGCGTCCCGAAAGAACAGCGGTGTTCCGCGCGGGAGCTCGTGCTCCGGCGAGCAGGGTGGAAATGAAGGTGGGAATGCCATGAGGGCTGATGGAGATGTGGATTGCACCGCGCGCCCGTCCCCTACCCGCGGGACAACCGTCGGCGTTCGAGATTTCTAGGCCGTGTGCCTCCTCCCCAATGGCGTGGCGCAAGATGGACACGGGACACGGTGGGTTTATCCCGGTTCAGGGCTAACGGGGCCCTACGTCCCAGCGGGTGGTGTCCCGCTCGTGTTATCTCGCTCCAAACGAGAGCTTGTAGTAGGGGTTACAAGCGGCGTGAGGGAGAGAAGCTGGTCTCAAGCCCCACGATCATGGTAGTGGTGGTGATGGTGGTTGATCCTCCTGAATTTGCGATCGGTCGATCCCCGCTAATGGGGCATTACTCCCCCTTTATAGTAGGAAGAGGGAAATAATGTTTACATATGTAGGTGCCTAGGTGGCTAATTCCGGGCTACACTTGTTGCATGTGCGCGGCCGGGGTCGGTTGGCTTGGACGTCGCTTGATGAAGGCAAAGGCCCCGATCCGATGGCGTGACGTGCCATTTCCCTGCAGCCCCCCGAGGGTCCGTGGGAGGCGTCCCTCACAATCCATGGCGGGGGCGGTCCCAGGAATGCCGGCTGTGGGCGTGTCATGCGCCCGAGGGTCCGGCCCAACGTGGCGTCTTTGGCGGTGTTTCGGGAATGAATAGTGTTGTCCTGGTTTCCCGTCTTTGGGCGGCGTAACACGTCACCGGCTCGGCTTTGTGTCCCATCGGCCCGGATTGGGGAGCGATTTGGCGGTGATTTGATCGGGCGTAATCGATGGCCCCGGCGCCTCGTCTGCCGTAGCAACCGCATTAAATGCGGCTATTTCCTTCCTCCGCACGGAACCTCCCATGCCCGAGGGTCGGCGACCCTGGGTGAGACGGTTGGGCTACCTCGCCCGAGGATGGAGAGCTGGGCCTCCCTCGGACGGGCGGAGATTTTACGCCCGAGGGTGGTGAGCTAGGCCACCCCTCGGGCGCGGCGAGTCCATGCGCCCGAGGATGGAGAGCTGTGTCTCCCTGGCGAGGCGGGGTCTAAGCACCCGAGGATGGAGAGTTGGGTCTCCCTCGGCGGCGGGGCCTAAGCACCCGAGGATGGAGAGCTGGGTCTCCCTCGGGCGAGACGGAGATTGGGGTTGAGTCCGAGCCCTGGGTCGGTTGGTGATGACGTGGAGCGTTCTGGTTCTCCGTCTTGTAAGGGTTCTTGACCTTGTCATTCTTGGAGCGTAGCGAGCTCCTTGCTAACGGTTTGGTCGTGGAGATTCGTGGATGAAGACGAGCTGGTCAAAGACTTTGGCTTGGAAATTAAGCCGAGCAACTACTCGGTGTCCTTCGTCGTGATGACTCCTCGTGGGCCGCTTATGGGCCGACTCGGCTTCATGTATGCGCCCGTGGCTCTTTGGCCTGGTCCGTCGCCCGCATGGGCCGTTCTTTGGAGCGGGATGGTGGCGGTAATTTCTGGGGCCACGATGGGCGGCCGGATTCTCGTTATTTGGAGAATGTCTCGGGGCCCAATATTTAGGTCCCCGACATGCTTGCCTGGCCGACCGGGCCGCGATCGGCCAGGACTCACCGGTGAGTCCGGCCGCGAGTCGATCATAGCGTCCGGCCACCAGCGTCGAGGCAAAATTCAGGCTCGCGAGCTCTCACGGACGCCTTGGGCCGGGAGCCTCCGGTCGGTCGGTGCGTCCGCTCCAACGTGCATCCGATCATCTGCGTCCGGTCGGACCACCGCTCGGTAAAACGCGGCGATATCTCCTTCATCCGAACTCCGTTTTCGATGATCTTAGACTCTATGGAAAGCTTACTCATAGGGGCTACACAACCCACATGGTTACTTGATCCAACTCACAATGGATCAAAGCAGTATTCTACTCTAAGAGCAGTCCAAGTGTCCGAGAAACACCGAAACAACTTCTCCTTTGCAAATGTGCCAACACCACCAAGTGTACATCACCATGTGCATGTGTGTTAGCATTTTCACAATCATTTTCAAAGGATTTTTCTCTTGATCTCACCATGCCACTCGATCCTAACACATCGCAAAGTTAGATCGCACAAGTGGCACTAGATGACCGATATGCAAACAAGTTTGCCCCTCTTGATAGTACGGCCATCTATCCTAAACCCGGTCATAAACTTCTCTAAGCACCTATGACCGGCGAAATGAAATGCCCTATAGGTTATACCTTTGCCTTGCGCATTTTCATTTCGCTCCATCTTCCAAGTGCCGATGCAACACATGCACCAACACGATCACCAAATGATATGATCCACTTCATATCATCACATGACCTTCTTGGTCCATCGATCTTGACCTCACATGCTCTTCACCGTTGCGTCGGTCCGTCGGCGCCAAGTCTTGCCCAAGCTTCACCGCCTCGCGGTCCGTCACTGCCTCGACTTACCCTTCACACTTGCAACCGGTCCATCAAGCCAAGCCTTGTCTTGATCTTCACCACCTTGGTCACATGACTCCATGTCATGTTTCATATGCAATAAAGCTCCTTCATTGCGTCACCACACATGAACTAATCTCCTGTGTATTATCTCAATCTCACACATATTAGTTCACCTAATGTTGACACTCAATTACCAAAAACCATAAGGGACCTTTCAATCTCCCCCTTTTTGGTAATTGATGGCAACACTACAAAGATATGGAATTGAAGATTAAATTCTAAGCTAGCATTTTATACAAGTATAAATTGCTAACTTGGTTTGGATTTTATGTCACTTATCCAACATTTAAGCTCAATGTCAATATTTGGATAAGCACCATAAAACCCGACTTGGTAGTGGTAACTCCCCCTATATGTGTGCCCAATTGATTTGAATTCAAGGTTTGCACACATACATAAATATGGAAATTTTGGGAGGGTTAACACTACAAAGTGATGCTAAGGTGTATAGGATAAACCTTTGAAGCATGATACCAATCGGAGTTGCAAATTGAAGTTCATCCTTAGCACCATCCATGTAACTAGACATACATCAAAACTCAAGATACCATGTAAGATCAACATTATATGTAATGGCACTTGATTCATGTGAAAACATATATATGTCTAGCTACAACCTATGCATGCTAGTTACCATATCATCAAGCAAGTTCTATAACTAGCATACACCACACAAGCATTGCATATAAAATTTAAAAACTTATGCAAATGCAAGCAAGCACATGAATATGCACATATCAAATGCAATCAATCAAGTTCATGAGCTTGCTCCCCCAACTTGTGTGCTTCTCTTTTGTCCAAGAATTTTGATCCTTCTCAATTCTTCAATGTTGCTTCCTCTCGGTCCATGTCCTCAATCCATATTTCAATCTCTCCCTATATTCATATCTTTGTTCCAATCTCTCCCCTTTGTCATCAATTTCCATAAAGGGTATGCCTCTTTTGATACAAAGGGTGTGACTAGGGATAGATGATTGAGTCTTGAATCTTCATTTTTGATGGACACCACCATATGTTGGAATGACACCACTTGTAACTCTCACATGTGGAAGCATGAAAACCACCTAGAAATACCACATGTAGGTCACTCATAGGATCCTTTGACCTTGATCTTGAGGTGGGGCACCTCCCCCTATGTCAAAGCATATGTCAATCCACTTGAGTTCTTGAGGGTAGCTTCCTTGAGTTGAATTGATCACTTAAAGTTGAGGATCACTTGTGGAACCACCATTGATACGCTAAGTAACACTTGTGTGTGAGCAAGAATACCACATGAATGAAAAATACCACTTGTAGGGATATGATATATCTTGCAATGTGGTAACCACTTCTTGAACTAGATTGTTTCCATGAGCTTCTTTCTTGATGACTTGAACTAAAATGAATGGCCTTAGCTTCCAAGTCGGTTTGATCCAATGACAAGCTTCTTCACACCTTATAAAGTATAAGGGTTATCTTGCCAATGTTGTACTTGTCACTTGTGAGCAATCAAAATAGATCAAGTACTTGGGATCACTAGCTCATGAACAAATTCATATACAAACCACTAGATCATATAATCATTCAAGCAATAGTGGTAGCAATGAATTAAAACTTTCATTTGTTATGCATGGCCCTATTAAGCATGTACTATATGCACTAACCGCATACTAGTAAGGGATGAAATGATCATGCACATTACAATGATACCTTTGCTACCTTGGAGTAGAGGATAGTCAATATGATTCCAATTTTACTCCGCAATAGCAATGTGAAGTCCATTTGTATAACTTGGTGAAGACCAAATATATCAATATGAATTCCATGCTTCACCCATATGAAATGAGAACCACTAATGATCAAGTGCTCTATCTTCATGTTGTGGTTGGTGGCTTGCTTCTTCTATTCATCTTTGCTTGCATGAGAGACATCAAAGAGTGTCACTTGAACTTGCATAGATTATCTCTCTACTTGGGTGTTGCTTGCTTCTTCTTGATCAATCCTTTTGATTTCTTCAACTAAGCATCTTGAATATCCCTAGATCATCACTTCCATGTTGGCCCCTCCAAGTATCCCAACTTGTCAATCCCACTCATGGGCGGCACGCCCTATCTAGGGAGAAGTGATCTCACCAAGAACTATCCTTGACACTCACTTGAATTGAATTTTATTGATTGATTCAAGTGAAGGACTTGACATGATGAGTAACCTTGAGATCTTCTTTAAGTCCTTTTCTTTCTTCTTGAAGAGATATGATGATCATTTGAACTCAAACTTGTCTCTCCATCTTGAGCTTGGTCTTGATCTCAACCTTGAGTACCAAAGGTGTACAAAGTACACTCCCCCCAATCATTGGCCTTTGTACTCATTGCTTGTCATGCTTTTAACTCAATTCAAAACCAAACTTAGGTGCCTCAAACACTTATAAATATGAATCCAACTTGAGGACCTTTCAATCAAAGTGACTCTTGATCAATCCAATGTTTGTCACTCTTCTGGCAGATTTTGTACATCTCAAAGAATAAACCATATCTCACAATGTACATGTTGAAATGCCACAAAATTTGGTGGAGATGTGCAACACTAAGTCATCTAGTAGCCATAAAAATTTGAGCTTCAAAGTCCTTATGGATTGCTACCAGATTTCATATCTTTCCACACTACTACATGCTGAAAACTGCTGCAAAATGGTTGACAAGTTCCACTCCAAAACCGAAGTATCCCTTATCTTCTCATCATGAAATTTTTACAGCAACTTCTACCATAAGTATTGAGCATGCATACCAAATTTCAAGCCATTCCAATAAGGTTTGATAATCCAAACATGACTAAGATCACAGCTCACTCAGATTTTGCAATAGTGGACAGATTTGAGCAATTGAGCTATGCTTCACCAATTTGAATCAAACTTGATGCTAACTTGTTTGAATATTCTCACAAGACATATATCCATTGAAATCTCATACTAAATGTCATCTCATGATCATATCCATTCAAACCAACTCAAATTTGACTACTAAGCATTTGAACCATTTAAGCATCCTATAGCAAGCAACATATGCATATATATCCAATTCAATCAACTCATATACACCTAAATATGTGATCAACTAGAATATACCTTTGTAGCCTATGATCATCATGCTAGCAAGCTTCATCTCAAATATTTTGCAAGCCTTCAAATATCCAATAAATCACCACAACTAGGATCATTGCACTTGTATGTTGTAGCTCATTTGGACTTCACTTGTCATGACTTGGCATTGGGATGAGATAGCAATAAGCTTCAATACTTGACTCAATCAAATGATAAACAATGTGAACTCAATTGAATCAAGCCTCCAATGCCATGGTACCTACAAACAATCATCCACTTTTGATGGTACCCAAATTTGTTTGGGTCCTCTCAAGTTAGGTGCAACATACTTAGGCATTGCCTTAGTATGGGTAGTGGGATGTTTTGCAATAGCAACCAATGAGGTACCATTGTCATCCTTTCTAAGCACATTATTGTCATCAATTGAAATAGGCTTAGAATCATTACCTAGGGGACATGAATGAGCCATGTGTCCCCTTTCCTAGCATAAGTAGCATCTTCTCTTTAGTTGAGCACTTTTCTTTCTTGCTCATGTGATGCTCCTCATTGCCTTGCTTCACCTTGTTTACTTGAGCCTTCTTCTCAAGCTTGTTTGAACAACCCGAAGCTAGGTGGCCCAATATATCACAACTATGACACTTGATGTGAGCCAAATCTTTCTTCTCAACTTGATTCTTGCTCATCATCTTGGCATCTTGGATATGAGTTGGATGTCTTGCTCTTGCCTTGTCACCCCTTCTTGTCTTCTTCTTCGTCATCTTCAAGTCATCAAGTTTATCATCAAGATGGATCTTGACTTGATCTTGGGGCTTGTTTTCTTGCTCAATTTGTTGCTTTGGTTGAGGCTCTTCTAGTTGCTTCACCAATTGCTTGGTTGGGCACTTTGAGGTGAGATGAACCCATGTGCGGCACTTGAGGCACTTGACATGCTTGAGCCTCTCTTCTTCCTTTCTTCAAGAGCTTTTCTTCATTTGGGCAAGCCTTAGCGAGATGTCCCACTTCATGGCACCGATAGCACATGGAGTGAGATAGCTTCCTTTGTTGAAGCCTCTCCATCTTCTTTGCTTCTTTTGCTTTGCCCTTTCTTTCGGCCTTTGTCATCCTCCTCTCAAATCCAAGGCCATGCTTGTCACCATAGTATCTTTGAGACTTCAAGATTTGCTCAAAGGTGACCTTTGAATTGTAGCACCTCTCAATCTTGGTTATCAAGTTCTTCACTTCCTTTTGAGCTTTTTGTTCTCCTTCAAAAGGTTAGTCTCACAAGACATAGAAGTAGAACAAGCATTTAAATGTGAAGAGCATGATATATCAAGTAAATCATCACACGAGGTGGATACATTCTTCTTGCCTACATCACAAGGGTTAGCACAAATATTTGATTGATCATTTGACCCAAGTGATGAGCTCCCACTAGTTTTAGATTTTTCATTTGAAATCATCTTAGTGAGAAAAACATGGTCTTGTATCAAGTTATCATGAGTAACACTAAGTTCCTCATGAGCCAATTTTAGCACATCATGTGAACAAGTAGTAACATAAAGTAGATGCTCTTGTTGTTCACATGTTTTCTTTAGAAACGAGATTTCATTTTCCAAATTCAATATTTTTGCTTTCTCATTTTCTAAATACATGGTCATCTTGGCAAGTCTACTCACAAGCTCATCATATGAATCAACATGATCAACCATATTGCTACTTGATACCTTGGTGTCACCTTGTGACATAAGGCAATATGTCGATGTAGTAGATAGGCTTGTAGTAGCATCGTCAACCGAGCATGAACCATCATCATTGCTATCAAGTGTGCTTGAGGTAGAATCATCACTTGCAACACTTGAAGCATCATCATCATCCTTTGATGCCTCATCCTCAAATTTACCATCATCCCATGTGGAGGCATCACCAAAGGTGTTCTTGATGGATTCCCACAACATATGTGCGGAACTCTTGATGTTCACCTTGTCATGCAACTCAAAACTCAAAGCATCGAGTAAATAACTATAAGCATTGAAATCAAGATCAAATAGGACTTTTTGAGTTTTGGATAGATTTCTATGGTCCATGACAAGATTGAGACCACGAGTGACAACCCACCAAACCTTAGGTCCCATGGCATGAAAATGATCAAGCATATGGTGTTTCCACCGTGCAAAGTGTGTGCCATCAAAAATATGTGTGTCACTCAAACAAGCATGATCTAGCCCACTAGTCACCATCCTCTCGGGTCGGTAAAGACCACTAAATGAGAGACCACGGCTCCGATACCACGTGTAGGGTCGAGATGGGGACTAGAGGGGGGGTGAATAGTCCTTTCTAAAACTAATTGCGCCGGCTAAACAAATATGATGCGGAATTAAAACTATTCGTTTAGCCAAGACTTCACCCCTCTAGCTATGACTCTAAATCACCTCACAAAAGATCCTACACAAAGGAAATGTGGTGATAAGCCTAGCTTGAGCTCCTAACCGTTTCTATTGCAAGGTCACACAAACCTATGCACTAGTACTTCAAACAATGGTGAGCTCCTACACAATTCTAATGAGCAAAAACACAAAGCCAATCCTAAGCTCACTAGATGCACTAAGGACAAGGCAACACACGCCTCACCCAAAGGCTCAAATTACTTAGCTACACAAACTAAGCAAAGCAACTAACAAGCTACACAAGCTAGTAATTGCAAGAGCTACTTCACAAGCACAAGCACAAAGTATATATGAATGTAAATACAAAGTTTGTGATTTGGAGAATGCAAACCACCGAGAAGAGTAGACAAGTTGACACCGGTGATTTTTACCGAGGTATCGGGAAGCTTGCCAACTTCCCCTACTCCTCGTTGTGTGACCAACACCTTGGGTGGTTCCTTTGGTGTTTCACCTAGATGGTTCTTGATTGTGATTCTCCGATCACTTGCCCCTCAAGGCACGCCCGCAAGGCACCGCAAGACACCACTCTCAAGTGAGCCTCTCAAGGCACCGCAAGACACCACACGCACAAGGGAGGTACTCATCGACATGCTCTAGTAGTGTCGCTCTTCGCGATCCCCGCGAGGTGAGAACGAACCTCTCACAAATCCTCCTTCGGAGCACCGCACAAGCTTCCTTGCGTGCTTCACGAAGTCTCTTGATACCAAGCCGTCTAGGAGGTGGCAACCTCCAAGAGCAACAAGCACACCGGCTTGCAACACGATCACCTAGTGCCACAAATGCGATCTCTCAACGCGTATGCACTAGAATCACTCCTCACTTTGATTTGGATGAACACTATCAATCATAAGTGAGTGGGAGGGCTCTCAAGCACCACAACACAAGCCACCAAGGCCCAAGTGTGCTCAACACCCGAAACAAGTCGGGTATGTGGTGTATAAATAGCCCAAACCGAGAAACTAGCCGTTGGGGACGAAATCACAGCTTCTGCGCGCTGACCGGACGCACCGACCGGACTCACCAGTGAGTCCGGTCATAGCGCCCGTCACCGCGTCCGGCAAGGCCCCAGGCTGCAGAGCTCTCGCCGGACGCACTAACCGGAGCCTCCCTGGCCGGTGCGTCCGGCCGCTTCCAACGTGCGTCCGATCACGCGCGTCGGTCGGACCACCGCTCGGGTAAAACGCGATATCTCCTTCATCCGAACTCCGTTTTCGATGATCTTGGACTCTATGAAAAGCTTACTCAGAGGGCTACACAACCCACATGGTTACTTGATCCAACTCACAATGGATCAAAGCAGTATTCCACTCTAAGAGCAGTCCAAGTGTCCGAGAAACACCGAAACAACTTCTCCTTTGTAAATGTGCCAACACCACCAAGTGTACATCACCATGTGCATGTGTGTTAGCATTTTCACAATCATTTTCAAAAGGATTTTTCTCTTGATCTCACCACGTCACTCGATCCTAACACATCGTAAAGTTAGATCGCACAAGTGGCACTAGATGACCGATATGCAAACAAGTTTGCCCCTCTTGATAGTACGGCCATCTATCCTAAACCCGGTCATAAACTTCTCTAAGCACCTATGACCGGCGAAATGAAATGCCCTATAGGTTATACCTTTGCCTTGCGCATTTCCATTTCGCTCCATCTTCCAAGTGCCGATGCAACACATGCACCAACACGATCACCAAATGATATGATCCACTTCATATCATCACATGACCTTCTTGGTCCATCGATCTTGACCTCAAATGCTCTTCACCGTTGCGTCGGTCCGTCGGCGCCAAGTCTTGCCCAAGCTTCACCGCCTCGCGGTCCATCGCTTCACTGCCTTGACTTGCCCTTCACACTTGCAACCGGTCCATCAAGCCAAGCCTTGTCTTGATCTTCACCACCTTGGTCACATGACTCCATGTCATGTTTCATATGCAATAAAGCTCCTTCATTGTGTCACCACACGTGAACTAATCTCCCCGTATTATCTCAATCACACATATTAGTTCACCTAATGTTGACACTCAATTACCAAAAACCACAAGGGACCTTTCAGGAGGGCTTGTTGCTCATCTCTAGGATGTTAGGAGTGATTCAAATGACCAAGAGAGAGAGCACAAGCCGGCCAAAGGGGTATATATAGGTCCCAACATGAAATGGAGCCGTTGGAGTGAAAGCAGCAGTTTCTGTGCACTGACCGGACACACCGACCGGACTCATCAGCGGGTCCGGTCAAGCGTCCGGTCGCTCCCATCCGAGCGTCCGGTCAGATAGGACAACGCCCTTGGCCCCATGTCCGGCAGCCCGCTCCATGCGTCCGGTCCATGCTTCCGGTGGGTGCGTCCGGTCGATCCGGGGGATTCGGCGGGAAAAAACACCGGATCCTTCGACCGGACCGTCGGTCGGACCCCCTCAAGCGTCGGGTCAAGCATCCGGTCGCGGGGTCCGGTCAGCGTTTCACTACGAAACATCGTCGTTTCTCTGTCGCCTTTGCTTCGACATGCTATCCACCAAGTATACCAACTTGAGCACCAGGACTAGCATGTTTTCACCACCATGATGCATCTGGCGCAATAGAAAATAGACGTTTCATTTTCTCAAAAGTGCCGAATCCCGCCTCGCAAGCTCGGCGGGAGGGTGAGCGGTACCCAAACCCATCTCAACCCTGCAAACCATCACCGCCTTCGCAAATGTGCCAACACCACCACGTGTACATCATCATGTGCTCGTGTGTTAGCATTTTCACAATCGATTTTGAATGTCGGGTTAGCTCTCTAGGTTAGAATGCATGCATATGAATTTTGAACCTAAAGGCACTGGAGGACCGATATGTACGATAAGTTTCCCCTCTTTATAGTACGGCTTATCGATCCTATAATCACTCACACCCTCTATGGTGTCTTGAGTGTAAAATCAAAAGGCCCTATGGTTATACCTTTGCCTTGAGCCAATTTGATCTCCAAACATCTCCAAGTTGGACACTTGATCATCTTTTGGATCACCTCGATCCATCCTCCATGATCACCGTGCTCCAAGCTTGTCATGACCAATCTCCAATCTAGTCAAACACTTAGCATCGAGAGATTAGTCCTTAGGTGTCACTAGTTATCCAAAACCAAACTAGAGATCTTCACCAACTACAAGAAGGTGTGGAGGATACAATAAAATGGAAATGGACACAAGATGGAGAATACACGTCCAAAAGTGCATACCAAATTCAATTGAAGGAACATACAATTAAAGTGGAAGGCACATGCAGAGCCTAAGTGTCGTCTCTTCGCTTGGACATAAGAAAATTTTGATGGCGAATAACTTAGCGAAGAGGAATTGGCCCAATGACCTGCTGTGCAAACTTTGTGGATCTCAACCGGAAACACCGACCCATCTTTGTAAAGATTGTCCATATGCAAAACAAGTTTGGGACCAACTGAAAATTTGGCTACAACTTTTAGTTATTGATACAATCACAACATCAGGGTCAATCCACACATATTGGCGCAAATGCAGATTGAAGATAAACAAAGAGCAGAGGAAGAATTTTGATGGAATTATGATATATATTTTTTGTGGCACTTATGGAAGGAACGGAACAGATGAAGTTTTGAGCAAAAAAGCCTTCACCCGATTCAAGTAGAGCAACTATGTAAAGATGACATAAAACGGTATCAATTTGCATCGAACCGGACAACTTAAAATCCTTAGTATAGAGTTGAGGTCTTGTACTGTAATGGACCCAAGGGGGAAGATCACATTCGCCCCTGTCTCCAGGACCTTTAGTTGTCCTACTATGAGTCTAAGTAGTTTAAGTAGCTTTAGTAGTTTAAGTAGTTTGAGTAGCTTCAGTAGTTTGTGGCGGTTGTAATTATTAGCTGTATACATTTCTTTTTTTTTCCTTTTTCCGTCTAATAAAAATTTTGCCGCCTTTCTAAAGAAAAATGTACATTTCGCCAACTGCCGAGCTCATGAGCCACTACATTATACTCTCTCCCCTCACAAACTAGAAACTAACCTCTGTTAAGACTCATGCTTTATATCATTTACAATGAAGGCAAACTGAGATTTATCAAGACCTGGACGACCAACAGCTTGAATAACCGAAGAACAAATAGATCCGGAGTGTCCAACTGACGACAAAGAAGAGGGAATTAAAACCCCTCCGGATATTCTTATGAAGTAGTTTCCTTGATCTCATATAGGGGGGAAAAACAAGGAAGATTGGCCAATCTGAAATTTTGGGGACAGCACTGAGGCTTGTGGCAAAGACAAAGGGACAAAATCGACTATATACATGCCGCACTGTGCGGATGTAGAGCCATTTACAGTGGACCAGCTAATATGACCAACAACACCATGCGTTAGCTTAATTCTCTTCCCACGTGGCACCAGGGACGAAGCCGGAAAATAATCAAAGGGAGGGCTGAAGATCATCTTCTACCTCTAGCAACTCCTATTATAGCTTAATTCATGCCTAAAAATAGGCTATTCCATGCCTAGAAATAAGGAGGGGCTAAGGGAGGGCTTCACTTGATTAGCAGCCGTAGGGGGGGCTGGAGCCCGGGTAGCCCCCCCGCTGGCTCCGTCCCTGCGTGGCACAGTTTGATTGGAAGTCCCCATGGTGCAAGGTGTATGTCTCGTTGACAGGCACATTATATCCATGGCAGCAATATAAAGTGGCCTTATTAGCATCATGCACAATTTTTTACTTGAGAGGGAAGCATATGCAGCGGGCGTATACATGTACTACTATGAATATGACGGATTATTACGCAGCTACGCGTACGCGTAGGCGACCTTGTTTGGCTTGGCGGCGGCGGGCGGGTGGATAGAGTAGACGGAGTCGTCGTGGTTGGGCATGTGGTAGCGGTTCGTGAACCACATGGTGTCCGCGGTGACCTTGTTGCCGTCGTGGTTGCGATACCACGCGTAGTAGGCGTGCGTGCGGTTCTTGATGTCCAGCACGGCGTGGCCGAAGCTGTACTCCCGGAACGCCGAGTAGGCCGGCTGCGGCCAGGTGAGCTCGTCGGCGAGCCCTTCCACGTTGCCGCCGTCACCGATGACGACGTACACGGGCGCGCGGCGGTCGGCGATGGGCGTGCACTTGCCGTCGGTGACGTTGTACTTGATGTTGGAGTACCGGTGGGTGCGCTCGTAGGCGTGGACATGGCCGGAGAAGACGGCGTCGACGCGGGCGTCGACGGCCATCTTCTCGAACTGCGCCCGCATCGGCTCGCCCTCCATGTAATGGAAATTGTTGCTGTTGTACCACGGCACGTGCGTGCTGATGAAGAGCCATGGCGTCGTCTCCCTGTCCACGCGCTTCAGCTCCTCCTCCAGCCACTTGTACTGCGGCGTGTACTTGCCGAACGCCGAGTAGGACGACAGCACGATGATGTGCGCCGGACCCAGCTTCACCGAGTACCAGTACGGCTCCGACGAGCTGCTCGCCTTCCACGGCGTCGGGTACCGGTGCGTGAACGGCGAACGGCGCCAGCTCGCCGAGCTCCGGCGCGAAGTCCACCTCATGGTTACCCGTGGTCCACACCCACGGCTGGTACGCGATGCTGCGCTCGGCGAAGCGGCCCCAGGTGTCCCACCGATTGTTGTCGTGCAGCGGGTGCTTGTCGGCGTACGAGAGGTCGCCGACGAACAGCACGGCGTCGCCGGGGTGAGACTCGTAGTGCGTCAGCGTGCTGTTGGAGTCGGGCGTCTGGCCCAGGTCGCCGATGAGCCCGAGCCGTAGCGGCACGTCGGGGCCCGGCGCCGGCGGCGTGGTGAACCAGAACGTGCGCACCGTGTCGCCGAACCCGACGGCGTAGTAGTACTTGGTGCCGTGGTCGAGGTTCGTCAGCGTGGAGTGGTGGATGTACCCGGACGTGTAGTTGTAGTAGGTGTATCGCGTGACGGCGCCCTCGGCGGCGAGGTGGAGCTCGTCGGCGGCGAGGCCGTAGAGGACGGTGCTGTTGCCTTCTTCCTCCACGGTGACCCAGGACACGAAGATGGCGGTGCCCGTCTGGTCCGCGAGCCCGATGTGCACCTGCTGCGGCGCGTTCCGGCCCGGTGGAACCGCGAACACGTCCGCGTCCAGCGGCATGTCGTCCGACGCCTGGTGCTTCCGCACGTACCTGCTCGTCACCCCGCCGCGCGGCGGGTGCGCTGCCGCCGCCGTCGGGGCCGTGGCCGCGACGACCACTACTACTGCGGCGACCAGGAGCGCGATGGCGGCATCATAGCGCCGCGCCCCCGGATGCCATTGCCAGCTGCCTCCGGGTGCATTGTGGCCACCACAGGACACTAGCTAAGGAGAGTGGCACACGCCGTGTGATTGGTGAGCCGATGCATGCTACTGCTGCTACCTGTGCTTTAAGTAGAGGTATCGCGGCATGTGGATATTTGCTACCACTGGTTTGTGAGTAAGCGGCGTGTGGTTACTGTGTACCGGACGACGTGGATGTAGGAGCGACCGTGCGTGACAATGAGAGGTCTATCACAATTATACTGTTTGGATCTTCTTAGCACGTTGATCGATATCGATCCGATGGATAATTCATTTGAGTCATCATGGCATGCATTGCAAATTTCTTACCTGTTGTTATGTTGTTATCATCGTCATTAGATTTGACAAAACTCGATATCTTTTCTCTATAATAATGACAATACGTGGTACTCTCACCTCAAGGGTGGACCTACAGGTTGGTCTAGGTGGTCCACCGACCACCCTGTGGCCCGCATGTCATACATATAGGATATAATAAATAAAAAATGCACAAAAAAAGAAGTCGAATACTCCATGCTCCCAGCGACTCCCAGGCTCCCAGTGATTCACCGCTAGCGTCGCGGCGGCCCATTACGCGGCAGACGTGTAGTAGCCCACTCAAGGTAGGAGTCGAACTGTCTGTCTACTGATCGCGATCGCGCACTGGCGCTCCAAAGCAGGGATCCAGGGGAAATCACGTTCGCGGCATCACGCAGCCGCCGTGTCTGCCGTCGACGTCGACCGCCTAGCGCCCAGTCCACCGTGCCGCCGTGTGATGCCGGACAGGAGATGAGTGAGTCCTCTTGATCTCTTCTCCTTCCTCCCCCTTTCCTGATTTCGTGTTCTGTAAGAAGCGAAGTGGTGGCCTATTTTGATGTTGTTTTACCGAATTATAATATGGTTTTATCGAATTATAAATGGTTTACCAAATTATATAAGAATTTTTTTAGGACGATCACCCTATACACAAAAGTTGGATTCGCCACTGGGTACTCTCTATAATAACTTGTTATCATTGCAGACTCGCTCGAATTATATACTCCTTATCTTTTTTGTCACTCCTCCTTGACGGTATATGGAACTAGCTCTCAAACACGACTAGGGGTGCTATCTTGATTTTACTTGTTCATCCACTCATGATAGATTAATACCATTCGCGATCCGTGCTGAGTCATCTTAAGATAAAGTTGGAAAGCGAAAGAAGAGGACGTACTATTGATGTGCAAGGTCGTACGTGCTAGGCCGATGATGGTGTGTGTGCGGCACCAAGGCTAATGCGACGTACCGATACTCCATCACGTGCAAGGGCAGCACGAATTCTGTCTTCTTCTTCTTCTTCTTCTTCTTCTTCTTTTTATATAGTATACGTTTCTTCTTTTTTTTCGAAAATCCTTAGGTATACTGTCGTCACGTGGACTTATTAGTAGTGGTGTGCACAAGAGACGACAGAGAAGATTGTCAATTCTCGAGATTTTCTGTGGCCCAAGCCAGGACAATTATTTGTGCGTCACGTGCATGTTTGTGAACATGCACACATCATGGGGCTAGTGGCCTAGGTTGGGCCTTCCTCCCTCGCACGAATCAGCTCCGATTTTGCTTTAAAAAATCAGCTCCGATTTATTCCGATATATGCCCAAGAAAAATATGCGGTAGATAAAAATTCAAAATTCAGTAATGCTTTTGCCGTCTTTCGAAAAAAATATATGCGGTACAAATCACATGCTATGTAGAAACATGGATACTAATTTAAAAGGTTATATTTTGATTGTTTCAACAATTCTGAAATCTTGCACATCCATAGTGCATATGAATTTGTACTCATGGACAAATTGAGATGAAACTCACTTTTAAAAAAAAAAAACTCATATGAAAAGACAAATTTCAGGTGGCATGAGCACTAAAAGAAAAAAATTTAAAAGGATTTTGTCCTTTAGTGCACATGCATCTTAAATTTTTCATTTTCGTATGAACTCTTCTACTTTGAGTTTACGTCCTAACTTTTGCATTTGAGTATATATTTATATGTACTATGAGTGTGATGATTTTCAGAATTTTTGAAACAACCAAGATACGACTTTTAAATTAGTTTCCTGTGTTTCCACTTAACATGTAGTTTCCCCACATATTTTCCGATATTGCCTATCCCTGACACGTACGTACGTGGACAAATGCATTATTTGCCTCTCATATATAGATGACCATGACATTATGTTTTTAGGCTTACAAAGTAAGTAATAATTAGTATATGAGACTGATTTTGCTTTAACCATTTGTGTCTTATAGTAATGTTGGTCTAACTATATTCTTTCCTTATAAAAATGAAGCTAATTTTTCTTTAGCAGAAGAGTGAAGCTAGATGGTCTTCTATTACCTAAAAATATAGTAGCAGTCAAATGATATAAAAATCTAATCAGATTCATAAAAAGATAATATTGAACAATGTTAACAAAATTAGTAATATAATATATATAACTATAACTAAGTGTATGAAAAAAAATCTATATTTGTTGAAGGTTAAAAGAAAAAAAAATTGGGGCCTGTTTGGCAAGACTTAACTTCCAAGTGAATCCAGTTTTTGTTGGCTTTAGCTCCTAAAACGGCTCTTGTGGTGGAGCTAGAGCCATTTTATTACCCCGCTTGCCAAAAAAAACAGTTTCACCTAACTATCATGCATGGATGAGAGATGACAGTTGTGAGAGGGAACCGAGAGAAGGTACAATTTTTGGCCCCTTCGCACCACAAAGGCATGTGAGAGCATATTTTAGGGGCTCCATGTGTGGAGCCATTCTATTTTACCCCATTTGGCATGAAACGGCTCCATACAGCTCTAGAATCCGGTGGAAAAGCCCTGCCAACACAGGGCCTTAATCGTGGCTAACTCACTAGTCAACCTTGGCGAGGTGACGGAAGGTCCAGAAGCCTTTTGTAACAGAACCTTCCAAATCACAGGGCCCACATGTACTAATTATCGGTTCAACAACCTTTAATAGTCACATATGTGCACCTATAACCTGGAAAGCACTATTAACTATTCCAACCAGGATCCGTTACGAGGTCATTGCGGTATTACAACAGTTTTTCATACATAATCGAGTAAAAACAAATGGAAGACTTATATATTACAATAATTTTACAAACATTTATTTAAAACAAGTCTTACAACATATAAGTAGGAGTAGTAGAAAGTTTATTACACATATTACACTCCACGGACCACTGCCCAAGGGTCTCTCTTCTCACTCATCGTCACTCTCTTCTTGATGGATAGTCATACAACAAGGTTCGGTCATGAACATGACTACCGGTCCCGCAACATGGGTTAACAAACCCCGAGTACGGAGTACTCAACAAGACTTACCCGACTAAAGAAAATAGGAGAAGACTCGGGAATGCTTTGGTCTAATAGGATTCAAGGTAAGGCTTTTAGCAAGAATCAAGGACTCTTTTTGCGAGAAAAGCTTACTAGTAGTGAATCCTTACTTTCAACATTTTAATCCCAAATTAGTTTCTCACCTACTCTAGGTGATCTTTCACTATAGCATACACTTGTAGAAGTTCCATCACTCATTCCATCTCTTCATAGTTTCATATTTAAACTACGATGTAAGGGGGAAACCAAGTCTCCATATCCGAGAAGCACGGCGATTTCGAAATCGATTAACCCAAATGGGAGTTCTTTCCACACGACATATGTAGCACTTAAGCTTGCATATATCAACCTTTTCTTGGATACTCAAAACGGAACCGCGTCCCTCGCCACCCGAGTACCGTGCGCCTCAATCCGGGACTTTAACCCACGAGGGTAACACGTACTCTCCGCCATCTCTCCACTCCCAAAGGCGCGGTTGTACGTTTTTGATTTGACACCCCCAAGATCGGGCTTACCGGAGTATGTGTCCGGAACTAGTTTCGACCGTCTGGGGTGACGCCCGCACGGGCGTGCCATTGGTCCAAGACCTCGAGCGCGATTGCGTTCCATAGTTTCGGTCCACATTGCTTATAACGAAGCGGTCCTTAATCGACAAGCCGGAAATACTACACCGAGACTCCATTCTCGGTGCAAATTACCCGACCGGTCTCAACTTCAATACCATATCCCAAGTATGGTTTCATCATATAACATCTTTTTCTCATCAACGCCCATTCGGGCTATCATAAGAGACTTGTCACATTTTGACTCAAAAGTCTAACTAATTTAGCCGAGCTAAGCATTTCTAAGCATTTTACCAAAACGGGTTATCAAGGTAGATATCGAAATAAACAAGGATGGATAATGCATCAATTAGGTTGTCACTCAACTCCTATCACCTAATGCGTAACATAAAGCAAAGGTGATATAAAGCTTTGTAAAAACACAAGGAAGGTTTAAATGAACCGGGGCTTGCCTTGATTGACGAAGTAACTTGACTCGGACGACGGATCACAATACTTTCGGAACTCGGGTCAACCGGGTAGCCTTCTTTAGAGGCTTGATCAACGACTTCTCGGTCACCTTCGTTCACTATACGAAAAGAATAACATATGCTTTACATGATGCCGTATATATAAACATGATGCGAGAGTGCATGAAATGATAAACACTTGAGTACAACTTTCCTTCACGATAAAGTTGCAACCCAACAAAACCAACTTGTTGAATTACTCTCACGAGATATCATCACCATTGCCTAAGGAGTTCTCAAGGACCATCTAACGGTGGTGTGGTTTAGGGTTCACAAAACAACCCAAAATCTACCCAAAACCCTAAGTTAGAAAACATTAAACCATTTGTTTTACACATTAAATAATAGGGCATGAAATAATAAAAATTTTAACTTTCTCTAAACAGGCTCAAAATTTTTGTACAGGTAGCTCATGTCATAAAACAGTACCAAAATAATTTTTATGATTTTTGGATAAATAAAATAATTATTAAAAATCAAGGAAGATGCATTTTTCAATTAAAATTTGTATTTTTTAAATCATGTCAAAAGTATTCAAAATTCAAATTTCATATTTTTCATAGGTAGGCATACTCATGGGAAGGCTACACGAAAATTTTTAGAATTTTTGAGCTAGTATTTGAATTTATACAAAATTTGGAAAATCGGACACTATTCAAATAAAAGGAATTGAATAAATCATTTTATAAATGAAAAAAGGCTCGGGTTGAAATTGGCCTGTTATCGTGCGTGGCCCAGCACTGTTCATGGCCCACGATAAATAGTAAAAAAGTACCGGCCCAAAGGACGATGGACGAGCCGGCCGATTATAACGGTGTTAGGCCGGCCCAAAAGCTACTGATGTTTGGCCCGACATCGTTCATGTGCCACGCGCGTGTGCTCACCGGCGGCGCGCTTGGACGCTCACCGCGCGCGGCGCGCGGCCCATGTTCGGCGTCGTCGGAGGACTAAATAGAAAACTAAGAAGAGGAGGGTGGCCGGGGGCTCACCGGGACCTGGGGCGTGACTTGGTTTTGACGGGGGGGCGACGGAGCTAGGTCGCCGGCGACGGCGGGCGGACGGCGGCGGCGGACTCGGCGTTCCGACGTGCTGGGGTCACGGCTGGGCAAAAGGGCGAAGTCGATCACGAATACATCTTCAAGAGGGAGGGAAAACACAGAAAGGCAAGCAAAAGCTCACCGGAGCAAGGATGACGGCGACGGCGGGCTTGCGGCGGCGCCGGCCGGCAATGGGAAGAAGACGGGTCGCGGCGGTGATTCCGGCGGCGAGGCGGGTTGCGGCCGGGTTCCAGAGGAAGGTAGGGAAATTGCGAAGCGGGCTGGGGAAGTTGGTTGAGTGAAAGGTGGCTCAACGACGACGAACGACGGCGGCGGGTGAGAACGATTCCGGCGGCGGCGGAAATGGGGAGAAGAAGCGGCCGGCGCCGGTGGCCTATTTATAGGGGAGAGGGGTCGGACAGGTGACCAGCGACGTCGCGAAGGTCCCCAGGTGGTCGGCTTCGAGAGAGAACGCCGGTGGACGGCGGCGCGACCCTTGACGCCCGGCGGTGGCGCGAGGGGAGAGGCCGGGTACTTGTTCATCTCTAACCCTAACTCTGAATTTTCAAAATTACTCCCAAATTTTGAACTAAACTCAAAAATTTCCAAAAAGTAACTTGCCTTAATTTTTCAAGATCTACAACTTTCACAATTGGAGCATTTTCAAATTCAGCCTAGAAATATGACTTTTTGAATGCAGTTCAAAATTTTGAAATTTGAATTCAAAATTACTTTTAAAATCATGTAAGAACTTGAAAAACTTTGTACATAGCTTTTGTTCATCTCAACAAGATCTACAAACTAGCTTTTGGAATTTTTCTCAAATTTTGCTTAGATTTTGAAATATAGAAAAGGGGGTAGTTAGGGTTTCATTGGAATTCAAAATTACTTTAAAATTTTGAACTGAACTTTTGAAAACTCAAAATACCAACTTTGTTCAACTTTGAAAAAAATCTACCTTTTTGCTTTAATAACCATACCCAAAATCTTGATAAATTTTGAAATAAAGAAAAGGGGACAAACTAGGTTTAGGAATTAGGGTTTCCGACAAAGGGGATAGTTTCCGAATTTGATTCCTCTCGCGTCTTTTTAGACCAACGACGAAACCAAACATAAAATAAACTCATTTTAGTTCAATGCAACACATGGTGGGCTAAAATGCATGCTTTGCAATGATCATGATGACATGTCATGTTTTAGTGAAAGTAACACCGGGGGTGTTACACCTTTGGCCCAAAGCAATGAAACTAAAGGAACAGATAAAAGCTGAGGATAAATCTGGATGAAAAGGAGAACGGGTAACGGATTAGTGTTCTCTTCTGTCATTGATGATTGAACGGATGAGCTAGCTACTACGTACCTCCGTTCTAAATTTATAATTTATCTTCATAGTTGTTGTAAAATAAAATCTCGATCTGCCGTCTGATTTCCCGACGGTGTGGTCAGAAGTAATCAAAGAGGACTGGTTGTTATAGTCTTGTTGATGATAATAATGTATCTATGCCTCTTCGATTTTTGGACTCGTGATGAAATCAAAAATAAATTGTAACAGACCTTACATTTTTTTTAGGGGAAACAGATCTTACTTAAGAGGCCTCCGATTTCGACAATCTTTAGGCTGCATCTTTGTTTTGGCCCCGGCCCGCACAAACTATTCGGCCCACAGTATCTTGTCGAGTGGGTGAAATTGGATATGTAGGGCTTGTTTGGTTGGTGGCGCGGATGACTGCTTTTTAAGTGTTGTTTTTTTCAGGTTGCTTGGAAATTGATGTAATCTGCCTTTGGCCAGGGCAACTAGAGAGATAGTCCGTTTGGTTGGAAGCTTTGCCTGAGAAGTTTAATAAAGAGAGGAAATATGTTTTCTTATATATATAATCTTACTTAATATCATTTCACTAATATAAACACAACTAATAAAGAGAAAAAAATAAAGGAAATGTTTTTATGAATCAACAAATAAAAAATTAAGAATAAAATAAAATATCATGCCTCTCATTTAATAGAGCGTACCAATCAACAATGCATCTTTAACTTATTAATACTCCCTCCGTTCCCAATTTAGTTGGCTTTGGCTTTTCTAGATCCATTTCTTATACTATGTATCTAGACATAGTGTATAACTAGGTGCATAGCAAAATCAATGTATCTAGAAAAAGCCAAAAAGTGAACTACAATTTGGAACGTAGGTAGTAACAACTAAAAAAGGTATAATATCAATTAATTAATATAAATAAATAAAATCATCCATATATATATTTCTCAATTAATTAATAACAATAGTAATTTACAAAATATTTGAAACTAACTTAACACTACATAGTACTAATACCAATTTCAACGTGTACTTAGCTATATACTAATGGTAGCTGGGCCACACCTATACGGATTACGAGAAAATAGGAACACGAGTGCTCTGACGCTCGTTTCATCACCAAAGAAATATATATATATAACAAGGAACAATAATAATATAATAACAAGGAACAAGAAAGAATAAGAAGCGAAGAGACTGCAGCTGTTACGGTTCAATACTAATTAGCCCAGGCAACATCTGGCGCACCCCAGGCGCTCGTTTTGGTCGCGCTGGCGGAGGGCATCCCCCCCCCCGCCCATCACCTATCCAGGGGTTTCAACCAAACGCTATCCGTGCAATGCCCGAGTCAACCACCAGTCCAGGCAAATTATTCCAGGGTGCAATCCAAACAGCCCCGTAATGCCTGCATTTTCAGTGAACTTTGAGTTGCTTGGACGATGAATACTAACTAAATTCAGTGATGAAACTCGAGACAAAGCCAACCAACTGTCACACACACGCACACATATGTGGCTCTGCTTTTGCATTCGTTGTAAGTTTTGGGTGCTATGTGGCCTAAACTATGGAATGGGTGTGGATGATTCTGAGCTCTTGAGAGTGGGGTTGAGTTTTGGATGTTACCAGCCGCGGCTACTTGATTCATTGTCTTGTCTTGCCTGCATTTCGTAGCTGTTGCCTGTTGATTTCCATCAGTCAAACTCAAACAAAACCAAACCATGAGCAGATAAATTTGTCCTTGCATGCTTGTGTCTGGCCGGCCATTGCAGGGCAAGCCTTGAAGCAGCAGTGAGATGGAACCAAAACTGGAAGCAAACATGGAGACGAGTCCATGGAAAGGGTGTAGCATACCAAAACAAGAACAGTGAATTAGAATATGCGAGATTCAGATTGCTAGAGTTCAGTTTGCATATCGAAAGAGGATGATGCATTCCAAGTCAGGAGGATGGCAGATGCTGATGGTGATGGGACACTTGAGTACATCTCCAACGGATCACATCCTACTAGGAGTGTATTATGCTGACTGCAGTTGCTGCCATCAGTCAAGCCATAGGGTGATGGTCCTAAAAAATGCAGTATCAGTAGAAACCTTTGTTTTCGTGCAATTGCGAACCAATACGCGTTACCACGTAGGCCGACGGCGGCCCGGCCCAGCACGCAGCTGGCAGCTACAAGTTTCCCGGCCCGGCCCCCAAAGGCATGCCTCGTTCCCGGCCCGGCTCGGAGATGAGAGAGCGGGGCCACTCCACTCCACTCCACTCCCGTCTCCATCCCCATCCGCGATTTTCCCGAGATACTGGGTTTTAGTGGCCTCGTTCCTTCCTCTCTCATCTCCGAGCCGAGCAGCCGCCCAGCTCCGCGGCGATCAAGTGCGAAGAATCGACTATGGTCGGCGAGAAGGAAAACTCCGACCTCAACGCATCCCTCCCCCGCGGCCGCTGCAGGTAACCAACCTCCACCGTATCGCATCGCATCGCATACGCTCGCCCTTGAGTTCGCCCCTAATCGATCTGCGTTCTACTTGTGGTTTGCCTGTAGCCCTCAGCGCCGAGGACCGCGCCGGCCTCGTTAAGGTACGCCGATTTGGGATTCGGGGTTATATACAGGCTTGTCTTTTGCATGCATTTTCTTCATGTTTATCGGATTCGGTTGCAGGATAAGCCCTTGCATGCCTTTTGTTCATGTCTTGTCTCATTCGGTTGCAGGATAAGCTGCAGAGCCAGCACGCAGATGTGCTAGAGACGCTTTCGCCCCATGTTAGGAAGCGTGTTCAGTTCTTGAGAGAGATCCAGGTTGATTCCCTTCTTCGTGTATAATAAACTCTTTCAACTGACATAACTAGTTATCAACATCATCTCAATGTGGTAGGTATCCTTTTCAGGTCTTAGCTTGTTTCCTCTGATTTTCTTTTAGGATCAACTGATGATACGCAATTCCAATGTTAGCCTGAGTGTTTGTTTTCTCCACTTCTTTGAGGCTATCAAGGACTACAATGTGTTGGTCTGATGGATTCACCAGACTGCCTTTTGATACATGTAGTTTTTAGACAACATCTGGATGATATCTAAACCTGTAGGACATCTGTATTCTACTTTCTGATTGAGGAATAAAACTAATCAACTGACCTTTGTTCCTGGGCCAGGGGAGCACATCTCATTAAGTGATCAGTTTAAAATGGTTAGATGGCCCCGCGGAGTTGGTTACGAATAAGATTATATGTAAAGTGGATCATTCCTTTCCAATCAGTTAAGTATTGATCCAAATTGCCTCTGGTATATCGTTGACTGTTAATAATATCCCACAGATCATTCACTCCCCATCAGTCATAACTATGTTCAAAGAAATGTTCAATTGTAAAATCTTTACATTTGTATTTTACCTTGACTTTTAATATGATATAATGCCTAAACTGCTGTCATGTTTTGTTTGGTTTAGTAAAAAACCTATTATACGGTACCCTTGTTACGTGCCAGCAGGGGGTTGGGGGGGGGGGGGGTGGGGTGGGGTCGGTGCCTAATCCGAGTTCGTGTGTCTGATTTGGCAATCTTTCTTGGGATGTGCCAAATATACCACTTGGAATCTGATGTTGGTGCCGGGTAACAGTGTAGCACGCATTCATAATTTCTAGCAAAAGACAATCGAGGAGGACAGGTGCATCAAACATCATGTGGCCTGAACTATGTTATAGGCTGCCATCAAAATTGCAATGCCAATGCATGGAAACACCTAGGCCTAATGCCAATGATGGGGATGAGGGAAACAGGGCTCGTTATATTATTTTATATAGCTTTGCAAACAGTGAAGGCACATCATTCATTATATTTCATCTTCTATTAGGTTTTGTTTGTGTAATGAACGAGTGATTCATTTCCATTGTATTCAGTGGTATCCTATGCAAGGCCTTTTATTGCCGTTTTTGTTACATTATTGGGAAGCCTCTCCAAAGCATTTCAGTGCAATACCATTTTGTATGCCTCCTTTTATAACAATTAACAAGTGATAACCTATCTGAACTATGTCAAAGTCCAGAACCTTTTCCTTTTTGGTTTACAAGCATAAAATTTCTTGTCTGTTTCTTTTTCTGCCATTGAAAGTGTGAAGCCTGCTTGGGGGCACAAAACCTATCTCAGTATCTCACTCTTCTCCCTTAGCCTGCACTTAACCATCATGATTGGAACTGAATTTTTTCAACTTTTTTTCTTGGTAATAATGATGTAGAGCCAACACGATGAGATTGAGGCCAAGTTTTTTGAAGAGCGAGCTGCACTTGAGGCAAAGTATCAGAAGCTTTATGAACCTTTATACACAAAGGTAGACTAGTTTTATTTTCTATTTATACTATTTCATCTAAGTTTTGAAAACATCTAGTTTGTGGTGGTGCCCTTTTTCGTGTAAATTGCTGGTGTCACCTGTTTTATTTTATTTTGTCAGAGGTATGGCATTGTAAATGGAGTAGTGGAGGTAGATGGTGTCAGTGATGAACCGACCAGTGAGAATGCTGCTGAGGGAAAAGAACCAGATGGTATAAAATTGAACTTAAAATCTTGTTCAGTTCCCATTCTGAATGACTGATTTGTATTTAAACCATTTTCAGCTAAAGGAATTCCAGATTTTTTGGCTCACTGCTGTGAAAACAAACAAAGTTTTGGCTGAGGAGGTAAGTAATTAGACTGCCTTCTTTCCGTGTTGTTTTCTTTCATACATTGTTCTACGATACTGACTAGATTTCTTCTTAAAGATCCAAGAGCGTGATGAACCTGCACTGAAATATCTAAAAGATATCAAGTGGTCCAGAATCGTGGATCCTAAGGGTTTCAAGCTGGAGTTTTTCTTTGATACAAACCCATTCTTCAAGAATTCTGTCCTGACAAAAACTTACCACATGGTTGATGAAGATGACCCAATTTTGGAGAAAGCTATTGGGTTGGTTTGGACAGTTTTGTATTATCTTTTTTCTTCTATATGTTGCTGTCGCTTTGTTCTTCTGTATCGCTGCATGTTTGTGCATGACTTACTGAACACTTTGTGTTTGCAGGACTGAAATCGAGTGGTATCCTGGGAAAAACCTAACACAGAAGATTCTAAAAAAAGAAAGCCAAGAAAGGTTCAAAGAATGCGAAGCCTATTACTAAAACTGAGGAATGTCAGAGTTTCTTCAACCTTTTCAATCCGCCACAGGTCCCTGAAGATGATGACGACATTGATGAAGAAATTGTACGTCTATGATCTGTTGTTGACTTTTTTTTTTTTTGAGTTGTCATGTTTCATATTGCTCCATAGTGAACTGCGTTCAATGTTCTCTAGGCTGATGAGCTGCAGGGTCAAATGGAGCATGATTATGACATTGCGTAAGTGCAATTTTTTCCCATGTCCCAAGCAATTTTGAATATGTCGCCTGCTTATAGTATTCCTGTCTATTATATTGCCTATGTACTGATATATATTACTGAAATTGGTTGTCAGGACCACCATAAGGGATAAAATTATCCCTCATGCAGTTTCCTGGTTTACTGGTGAGGCTGTACAAGGTGACGATTTTGCTGACTTGGGCGACGATGATGAGGATGACGACGACGACGACGACGATGATTTGGATGAAGAGGATGAGGAAGAGGATGATGACGAGGAGGAAGAAAGCAAGCCAGCAATGAAGGTAGGCCTGCAGTAGACCTGCAATCTGTTTAAATATGGGAATTGAACCTTTCCTCCTAATACATTTCACGTCTAATTGTCTGAACAGTCAGGATCTTTGGTGATGAAGACCACAAAATCTTCATCTTGGCCAGACCTGCAGCCAGATCTCCTTGGACTTGTCCTCAAGCGGCTGCCCATCCTGGCTGATCGTGTTCGACTGAGAGCAGTCTGCTCGGCATGGCGCTCCAATGCTCGCCTGCAAGCACTGCCCCCTCCAAATCCTTGCCTCATCCTTCATTATACCAGCTTCCTGAGTATCCCAGGTGGTGAAATTATCCGAATGCCTGAACAATTTGATGGTTGCTGCTATGGTTTCATTGACAACTGGTTGTTCCTTGTGAAAAGTGATGGTGGATGCTCACTGGTGAACCCTTTTTCCAAGGCCACAGTGGATCTTCCTAATATAACCATGGACATGAAGCCATTTAATAAATACTCCACATGTGGACCATGTCAGTATAAGCTTGTCATTTCCTCAACCCTGGACTCATCACCAGATTCCCCTGTCGCTGTGATATTCATGGATAGTTTTGGTCACATTGGTGTTTGCCAACCACCAATTGCCTTTGTCCCAGATGCATTTCGGCTACATGATGTTACATTTTTTTATGGGAAGTTTTATGGTCTTGATTTTGGTGGCAAGCTCTTAAGATTTGAGGTTAGTTGTGGCCTTGGTAGTAAGCCAGAGATTTCATCTGTAGAAAATCTAATTAACTCCTTGGATAACTTACCTGACCTGCCCAAGCCCAAGCGCTTGCCAAAGGAGGCAGATATGACCCACAGATATCTAGTTGTAGACTGTGGTAGACTGTTGATGGTGAGACGATGGAATGTGATTCCCCGGAACGGTGAGGGTGTTCGCACTGCTGCATTTGATGTCTTTGAGGCAGATTTGAGCTCCAAGCCCAACCAATGGAGACACGTCCAAAATTTGGGTGGCCAAGCACTCTTTGTTGGTAGTCGGTGCTTCAAGTCTTTCCTTGCTGGAGAAGGTAATGGAATTAAAGAGAATTGCATATATTTCATGCGCGATTATCTCGAGTGGGTTGTCCCTGCTGATTCTCTTTCAGACTCTGGTGTGTACAACATTATGGATGGGATGATTACACCTTTGTGTTCAGACACTGCAACAGTTCCTCATCCTCGGCCTGTCGACTGGACTCTGACATGGTTTTTCCCTTCTGATGCTATGTGATGGATTCAGCCTATCTTTGCTTAGTGCCTTAAGAGACATCTTTGCTTAGTGATGGATTATGTAGTATGCACTCTCATGTACCCCTGTAGTTTTGTTAGAGGTGCCTTAAGAGATCTGATTTTTGTACCGTACTTAGCAGTATGTGCTGCAAATTGAATCAGATCGGTGTTTCACCTAACAAATACATCTATTTTCTGAATGTAGCATATTCCGAGATTCAGATTGGTAGAGCACACAACGAACATATGGAAAGAGGATCATGCATTCCAAATCAGGAGAGGATGGCTGCTGATCCTCCTGACATGCTGATTCCCGTCCTAAAAAATTCAGTTTCAGACTTGAGTAGCAACCTTTGCTTTCGTGCAATTGCCATCTCCCCAACCAATACGCGTTACCACCACTAACGCCCACGGCGGCACGCAGCTGGCAGCTAGCACTTCCCTGGCCCGGCCCCCAAACGAGAGCGGGGCCACTCCACTCCCGTCTCCATCCCCATCCCCATCCACATCGATCGGCCACCAATCATGGCGGCGGCGGCGGCGGCGGCGTTCGCGTTGCAGGTGCTCCGTGGTCGGTGGTTCATGGCGTACGGCTCGTTCCTCATCATGTCGACGGCGGGCGCCACCTACATCTTCGGCATCTACTCCAAGGACATCAAGTCGACACTCGGGTACACGCAGGAGCAGCTCAACACCGTCGGCTTCTTCAAGGACGTGGGCGCCAACGTCGGCATCCACGCGGGCCTCGTCGCCGAGCTCGCCCCACCATGGCTCGTCCTCGCCATCGGCGCCGCCATGAACCTCGGCGGCTACCTCATGCTCTACCTCTCCGTCACCGGCGGTAATACCCACCAGAACCACCACACGCCGCTCTGGCTCGTCTGCCTCTACATCGCCGTGGGAGCCAACTCGCAGGCCTTCGCCAACACCGGCGCGCTCGTCACCTGCGTCAAGAACTTCCCCGAGAGCCGGGGCGTCATGCTCGGCCTCCTCAAGGGATTCGTCGGACTCAGTGGGGCCATCTTCACCCAGCTCTACCTCGCCTTCTACGGCCCCGGAGGTGGCGCCAGTGGCGACACCAGGCCGCTCATCCTCCTCGTCGGGTGGCTCCCCGCCGCCGTCTCCGTCGCTTTCCTCGCCAGTATCCGGATCATACGCGCGCCGCCGCGGTCGCCTGACGTGGCGCGCCGGGAGTACCGCGCCTTCTGCGGCTTCCTGTACGTGTCGCTCGCGCTCGCCGCCTACCTCCTCGTCGCCATCGTGCTGCAGAAACGGCTCCGGTTCACCAAGGCAGAGTACGCCGTCAGCGCCGCCGTCGTGTTCCTCATGCTGCTGGTCCCGCTCGGAATCGTCCTCCGCGAGGAGGCCACGCTGTTCAAGTCGTCGTCGTCCAACATCACCAGTACGCCTGAATCCCAAGCGCGACCTGCAGCGCCCACGCCGGCTCCGACGAAACAGCCACCTGAAGCACCAGCAGCGACGTCGGCGGGCCAAAGGTTGCTGCTTTTCGCTGCGTCCGCCGCCGCGCGGCGAGGACTACACGATCCTGCAGGCGCTGGTGAGCGTGGACATGCTGCTGCTCTTCACGGCGACGGTGTTCGGGGTGGGCGGCACGCTGACGGCCATCGACAACATGGGCCAGATCGGCGAGTCGCTGGGCTACCCGCAGCGGAGCGTGGCCACCTTCGTCTCCCTCATCAGCATCTGGAACTACCTGGGCCGCGTCACGGCGGGGTTCGCCTCGGAGGCGCTGCTGTCGCGGCACCGCATCCCGCGGCCGCTGCTGGTGGCCGGCGTGCTGCTGCTCACCGTGCCGGGCCACCTGCTGATCGCGTTCGGCGTGCCCGGGTCGCTGTACGCGGCGTCGGTGCTGGTGGGGGTTCTGCTTCGGCGCCGCGTACCCGATGATCCTCGCCATCATCTCCGAGCTCTTCGGGCTCCGGTACTACTCCACGCTCTACAACGTCGGCAACGTGGCCAGCCCCGTGGGATCCTACATCCTCAACGTCCGCGTCGCCGGCCGGATGTACGACCGGGAGGCCGCGCGCCAGGGCGCCGTCGTCGTGCCCGGGAAGGTTGGACTCGGCGGCGTCACGTGCGTCGGCAAGCGCTGCTACAGGGAGTCGTTCCTCGTCGTCGCGGCGGTCACCGTGGGCGCCGCGGCGGTCGCGCTGGCGCTGGCGTGGAGGACGCGGGCGTTCTACGCGGGGACATCTACGCGAGGTTCAAGGGAGGGGCCACTGCCACGGCCGCCCGCGTCGGAGAGGACGAGCAGGATGCTTCGTCCGCGGCGGCGGCGGAGTCCGTGTCCAAGGAGAAGGCCAAGGTGGACGGACGCGACGCCCGTGACACGTCGAGTTGAGCGACTGATACATATGGAGATTGGAGGTCTCAGGCGAGAGCCCAAGCTAGCGACACACACACGCTAGTTAACTGCAGACTGAATCCTAAAGATTGGATTTTTTTTCTCAAATACGCAAAAGATTCGTGTATTATTGCTTGGCATTTACTAGGTTGTTTGATTGAGGATCGACACTGATGGTTGATTTTGGATTGGGAATTTGGTAGCTTAACAGTGACAGTTTCACATTGTTCTGTTCCACCGTAGTGTGCAGAACAGTTGAAGAAGTTTGTTAAATCAATTACTGTATTGGCTAACTATTGTTGTTTAGATTCACCGGCTTTTTCAACTAGCAAGACCTTTCAAGTCGAATTTTAGAACTGTGAATGCAGTTCTGACATTATACTCACATTTTTAAACATTCAACCATTGTTCCTTGATTTTGAAAAGAAATAGTCTTCACGACCAAAGATACTCAAATTCTACATCCAATTCCAAACTGTCGATAGAATCTACAACTCTAACTTAATTAAAAGTTTTGTCTCCGTTTTCGATCTTATGGTTCAGGGGTGTTTGGTTCCAGGGATTTTGTGTGTGTGTGTGTGTGCCAAAAACTGGGACTAAAAAAAAGTCTCCAAAAGTCCTTAAAAAACTAAATAGGAAGATTATCTGGAAACATGCCTTTTCAACTCGAAAATCAAAGATTTGAACTAGCAAATTGTTTCTTCCTTCCCAATAAAATATGTTTATGTCTGGCTCCGTTAAAAGAAAAGGAGCATTTCAAACTTTGAACTTGCACACACACACACATATAAAATCAACTAGCGGAGATGCACATGCGACACACACGTATTTTTTTAATAAATACCTTTTATAGTGAAGGTGTAACAAAGAAGTTTTTAGAAATCAGTTATTATTTTTAGCTCATAGTTATGGATTGGACCTAGCATGTTTCTAATTCTTAAGTCTGTGAAAAAAACAAATTTTCATGTCTATAATGTAAACAAGGTCCAGTTAAGTTGGAAAACCAAGGAATATACATCAGTTTCAATTGGTTTAGCTGTAAACAATTATATATTTGATAAAAAGTTAAACTTTTTGTATTGCAGTAGGCAAAAGAGTCCTCTCTTAAAAAGCTTTTGACAACTTGTGACGTGCATGCGTATAAAAACACCCTTTATTAATAGATGAACATGACAATAGTTTCTAGCCATAGCCTTTTTGAGATCAAGACATTTAGTGAAAGGAAAAAAAAACTGAGCTTGAATTCTTCCATGCATGACCTAATATATACACACAAACAATAGAATACGATCTCTTTCCACATATATCAAGGGCATGGGGATGTGACCGTTCTGCAATATTAAAATGCCCGTAATTTGCTACGGTATGTTTTTATTATTTTTAATATCTTTTCTAAGTTGGATCATTAATGCTAATATTTCATTTTTTGGCACTGTCATTATCTATGATTATATTTTTCTTATATTTGGTAAGTTTTAACATTAATTTAAATTTCATATTTGCACTGCCAGTATTTGTTTTATAACAATACACATTTTTTTTATAATATGATTAATAAGAGGAAATCTAAATTAAGATTAAATGCTTTTTAATAGATCTTCATATCCCAAAGATTTTTTATCGTGTGATGAAGACGTGATGTGGCGTGGGATTATACGTGTGCATTTAGGAGTCCAGCAATAGGAGAAAGGCCATGCATGATGGCTGGGTAGAGTGTCCATGGACAAGGTTAGGGGCTAGCTAATGCCGACAGGGAGTCGAGACATGGGATTGTAGTTTGGTAGCGTGAAATGCGGTTGGGTGGGATTACACGTGAGGAGGGCGTGATGTAAGATCTCGGACCATGGATGGTTCGTATAAGACGATGTCTAGATCAAACGGTTATTAAAGAGGGAGAGTACGGTCTCGAATGATAGAAGGCTCATATAATGCGATAGCTAGATCGGATGATTACTAAAGAGAGCCCACGTCACAAAAAGCTCACTCTTTTATAATGTGACATGGGACTAAAAACTTCAAACATTCAACTTTCCCCTCAGTTTTACAAAAAAAGGTGTTCAGCTGCTTAAAAGGACACCCTCTCCCGAAAACCCGACCTTATACGACGGTGAATGTGTTGGGGTCAGTTCTCTTCTAGGTTTTTTAGAGTGAGGCCATTACAATTCTCCAACTTTTGAGAACCGCTATTACAATTAAATCTATTCTGAAACTAGCCATAATAATTATTTCCCTACCTGATCCTTGCCATTTTATACGTCCTCCGGGTGCCTAGGCCCACTATCGGACCATATCGTGTACACATCTTCTGTATGGACCAAAACACCCTGTTGCTTCTCTCTAGGGTTGTGAAAAGAAAACAGTAAATAAAATAAATGATTTAATAAATTTTCTAAAATTTTCCAAGATATATTTATTTGTTGACAATTTAAAGTGAGAAAATATGGTTTTATAAAACTTTTATAAAATTAATGTGATTTGTTTGTTGCATTCATGCCTTGCATTCTCTTTGTTGTGTAAAAAAATAAATTTCTAAAACACGATCCAACCGCGAATAGTTCTTCTTTTGTTTTTGGAAAAATAAAGCTTCAAAAGTGTGTTGAAAAACAAGTTCACGTTTGTGCAGGTTTCATTTCAAAATTTCCATTTGAAAAAAAAAAAATAGGAAAGGCTTTCTTTTTCTTTTCTTCGCTTTTGGCCCCACTCCAGCTGGTGGCCCAACCCGAGGAGAGCTCCGTGCCCAGCCGCGGCCCGCTCCCCTTCCAACTTTACAGCGCGCCTCAGCTTTGGGCCTTGGCCCGCCGAATCGCAGCAGCGACAACAGGCCGGCCCAGCTCCCTTCGCGCGCCCCTCCTCCCTCTCCTGGGCCTCAGCCCAGCTTATCGCGCAACAGGCCGGCCCACCAGCGCTGCTTCACCCTCTCTCCCACTGCCATACGGGCCCGCACGTCAGCCGCGCTGTCCCAGCGCGTCAGCGCCACCGCCACCGCTCGCCGGCCCCAGCCTCGGAGGCGCTCCTCTCACGGCACCGCATCGCATCCCGCGGCCGCTGCGGGTGGCCGGCGTGCTGCTCCTCAACGTGCCGGGCTACCTGCTCATCGCGTTCGGCGTGCCCGGGTCGCTGTACGCGACGTCGTCGGTGCTGGTGGGGTTCTGCTTCAATTCGGCGCCGCGTACCCGATGATCCTCGCCATCATCTCCGAGCTCTTGGGCCTCCGCTACTACTCCACGCTCTACAACGTCGGCAACGTGGCCAGCCCCGTGGGCTCCTACATCCTCAACGACCGCGTCGCCGGCCGTACAGGGCGCCGTCGTCGTGCCCGGGAAGGTCGGCGGCGTCACGTGCGTCGGCAAGCGCTGCCACAGGGAGTCGTTCCTCGTCGTCGCGCTGGCCACGCCTGGAGGACGCGGGCGTTCTACGCGGGGGACATCTACGCGAGGTTCAAGGAGGGGACCACTGGCACGGGAGCGAGTGGCAACCGCGTCCGTGTTGGTGAGGACGAGCAGGATGCCTCGTCGGCGGCGGCGGCGGCGGAGTCCGTGGCCAAGGTGGACGGACGCGACGCCCGTGACACGTTGAGTTGAGGCAACAAGCTACGCGCCACACGCACGCACACGCTAGTTAACTGCAGACTGAATCCTAAAGATTGAATTTTTAGTTATTGCTTGGCATTTTGGTTGTTTGATTGACACCGATGGTTGATGTTGGATTGAGATTGAGAATTTGACACTGTTCTGGTCTACACTTCTACTGTTGTATGCACAACAGAGCAGAATAAGTTCGTTTAGAACATACAAATCAACAAAATTAATAATAAACATATAAGCACAAAGTCTAAGGAACAGATTTTTTGATAACTATGCTAATAGCTGAGCAAAATTTTTTTGTTTCGAATTCGATGGCTCCATAAATAAGAACTTGCATATACGCAATCTGAAACTCAACATAAGCATGACCCAATGGAAGGCTGAAAATGTTGGGAACAACAGCATACACTTATCACTAGTGCATCTGCCCAAACCTTGGAGGGGTCGATCTGCATCCAGTTGTGTCAGCTGCACAACAACTGGACCTGATAACTGATATATTTTAGTCACCTCTATTCATGCCAGCCTGCAAAAGTTTACCATGAAATTTTCTTACTGCTAGCTATTTTGTCAGCAGTCACCTCTATTCATCCCAGCCTGCAAAAGTTTACCCTGAAATTTTCTTACTGCTAGCTATTTTGTCAGCGTTAAAATTGTGCAGAAACTATGGTCACAGAAGAGCTGTTCTTTTTTTAGCATATTGACATGGCATTCACAATCCAATCAATTAATTGGAAGTAAAAGAGCTACTTCAGGATAGGCACAAAATAAATTGGAAGGTGTAAAAACGTATACCAGAATAATCTGAAAAGGCCCTTGCACTTTGTAGCCCGGACACTTGTCTGCAGCTACAGGCAGCATTATACCATTGTGCCAATATCTTAGAACCAAAACTAGCATGAAAAGAGAATATGTACTTCTATGACCGTAACTTTCAACTTTGGCCTGAGAGAATGTTCTTTCTGTTTCGTTAACAATTAGTAGCTAGAAGAGTGAAAAAAAAAAAATAACCAACGGCCGGCAGGTCCGGCCGCCGCATCTGCCCCCCGTAGCCACCAGGGCACAACTCGTCCACACAGCCACATGGAGGGCTAGGCGCCGCATCCACCTATGCTGCCACTGGGGAGAGGAAGCGCTATCGGTCGGGGAGAGGATTACAGGAGGTGAGGAAGTGAGGGTTGCTGGCGGCAGCGGAGTTGAAGGCGGAGCTGCGGTCTCTGGAGAAGACAGTGGCTGTGAAGAAGATAGGGTTGAGGTCTGGGTCCAAGAAGCCTTTGGAGACAGCAATGCGTGCACACCTGCCTGCTGCTAGATACGAATCGGATACCCGCACATGGACAGCAATGCGTGCACACCTGCCTGCTGCTAGATACCAATCGGATACCCGCACGTGAGTTGGGAGATAGTGGAACAGTAATTTTGAATAGTGGAACAGTAGCGTTGAATGGAAAACTAAAGATTTGATATGATATGATGATATGATTCTGTGGGGGCGTTGTGTGACCAGTAGACCACCATAACATCATCAAAGGGAAGAAGACTAGAGACAGATAACGATATACTTTAGCTTAGTACTATGTTAGAGAATCATGTCTTTTCTTGGATGAAAGCATGATGGTTCACATTAGGTATGGGTATAGAGTGAATAGATCTATTAAAACTATTTGCGGGATATGCATCAATTATGGTAAAGGGGGCTCACGGCGCTTGATAAGCAAAGGCCATTGGTTGGGGGTTCCCACCCGGTTCAAATCTGGGTGCGACACTTTATTCGGATTTATTCCGGGATTTTCCGCGCTATGCATTAAGTGGTAGGCGGCGTCCCGTCGACAATGAGGCACCTGTGGTGACTTCGTGAACTTCAAGATTTGCCGGCTCAGTCCTTCGAAGGTGCTCATAGGGGTAGGGTTTGCGTAACTTCAAGATTTCTTTGGCTCAGTCCTTCGAAGGTGCTCATAGGGGTAGGCTTTGCGTACATGTATTCTTAGGGGTGAGTGTGCGTGCGTGTTGAGTGTCTGCATTGTACTGTGTAATCTCAAAAAAAAAAAAAGAAAGATATGCATCAATTATGTTGTATGTAAACTTGGGTGATGTTTGGTATATGCCTTGGAAACAGGAACTCCAATGTAATCAGATAGTGCTGTGACCTGTTCATTGCAGTTTAAGGGACAACGAAATAACATCATCGACACGAACTGAGGAGCGGTGGCAACAGAGACATCAGAGCCATGAAGGCATCGCGATGACTCGTGGGAGAGAGGTGTGGATGAGTAGAGAGAGCCCGTGAGAGAATCGTGACACCTCGCGTAGGGGGCAATCGAGTGGATGGGAAGTGAACGGATGTTGGTTCTGGAGCGGTATCGAAGTTCTATAGGGCCGTATCGGATGTCGCTGTCAATGGATACGGGCTGCCCTAACCAAATATGAGATTATGCTATCAGTTCACGTCATTAATGGATGATAGGCCAAAATATCTGAACCAAACAACACCTTTGGTGTTAAGCATCCCTTATGAAGAAACAAGCCTTTTCAACTAGCAAAACCTTTCAAGTCGATTTTTTAAAACTTTGAACATAGTTATGAGATTATACTCAAATTTTCAAACATTTAACTATGGATCCTAGATTCTAAACTGAAAAAAGACCCCCGATGAGGACCTTCTGTTGTAGAGATACATGAACAACATGGTGGAGCTAAAAACAAGTGGAAATTTTCAAGAGGCACTAGCTGTGCATGGACCATGTTCAACAGTTCACGCACCAAGATTCAAATGAAATCGTACAAAAATCATCATTACATGAATGTGATGACAACTGACATTGAGCCATCACCGCTTGGCGGAGTTACATGGCAGGACATGGAGAAAGGGTTACCTTTTCCTTTCGTGAGGAGGAGAACATGATGATTACTGACTTTATGTACGCACTCGTTGACCTACTTTCAAAGTGCGGTTTTAGCGTCTAGCCGTCTTAGGCACTCTGCAGTGTGTATAGCTTAAGTAGCGCTACAAGAAGAGAGAATTTTTAAGCACAACTCCTCACGCTACAGCGAGTGATGCTGAACCAGGTGCACAAAATTGGGGAGCGGAGCAACTACGTGCGTCGGTGCCTAAACCGTGGAAAGAAGTATTTTATTCGTTGCAGACCGACACTCTCGTCTACTAGTGCCATAGCCAGGATCCACTGGTGCTATAGTTGTGCTATTGTTTATTGTTTGTGGGAGCTATGAAAAAGAGTAAAGCTACACATTGTAAGAAGAAACAGAACCATGCGTCGCCGTGAGTTGGCAGAAATGAACAGTATTAGGCCGCACTCACGCTATGGAGGGCCTTTATCTAGAAACACGCCTTTTCTACATGAAAATCAGAGAATTTGAACTAGCAAAATTTCTTGCCCCGTTAAACCCAAATGAAATCATTCAGAAGTTCATTGAGCTTGGTGCTGGGACTGCCGGACTGCCATCAAAACCTAAAAGCATTAGCTCTTGCGCTTGAAACCACCAGAAGAATTCAACTCAAATCTCAAATCGCGAGGTAGGTGTTGCACACGTTTGTGAAGCCAAAAAAAAAAAAAAAAAGGAAAAGATTTGAACTTGCAGGTAAGGATTCATATCTTTCTGCAGTGGCAGATTCACAGTAGAGTATCGACTACGCGTCGATTGGATTAGGATCATATCCTATAGTAATAATAACTTGTTCAACTATTCCTTAGGTTCTACTTCTTATTCTACCCTTGTCTCCACCAGCAGCAATGGCATTAGCACCACCACTACTACTACAAGCGGTAACGTCCTTGAAGGATCCACTACGCATCGATTGGATTAGGATCATATAGTGTTAATAATTCCGTTGTTTAACTATTCCTTGGGTTCTACTTGTTCTTCTACCTTGTCTCCACCAGCAATGGCATTAGCACCGCCACTAGTATTACAAGCTGTTCCCGCCTTGAACTTGGCGTAGATGTCTCCCGCGTAGAACTCCCGAGTCCTCCATGCGAGCGCCAGCATCACCACCGCCGCGGCCACGGTGACCGCCGTGATGACCAAGAAGGATTCCTGTAGCACCGGACGCCAATGCACGTGACCCCCTTCCCCTGCCGCGCCGCCTCGCGGTCGTACATGCGGCCGGCGACGCGGACGTTGAGGACGTACGACGCCAGGGGGCTGGCCGTGCCGCAGAAGTTGTACATGGTGGAGTAGTACCTGAGCCCGAACAGCTCCGACACGCTGGCGAGGATGAGCGGCTGCGCGGCGCCAAAGCAGAATCCGATCACCACCGACGCCACGTACAGCGACCCGGGGACGCCGAACGCGATCAGCAGGTGGCCCGGCACGGTGAGCAGGAGCACGCCGGCCAGGATGAGCGGCCGCGGGAGGCGGTGCCGGGACAGAAGGGCCTCCGAGGCGAACCCAGCGGTGACGCGGCCGAGGTAGTTCCAGATGCTGATGAGGGAGACGAAGGTGGCGACGCTCCGCCGCGGGTACCCCAGCGACTCGCCGATCTGGCCCATGTTGTTGATGGCCGTCAGCGTGCCGCCCACGCCGAACACCGTCGCCGTGAACAGCAGCAGCATGTCCACGCTCACCAGCGCCTGCAGGATCGTGTAGTCCTCGCCGCGCGGCGGTGGACGTAGCGAAAGCAGCAACCTTTGGCCCGCCGTCGTCGCTGGTGGTGGTACTGGTGCTTCAGGTGGCTGTTTCGTGGCCGCGGGCAAGGCCGGCGTCGCTGCAGCTCGCGCTTGGGATTCAGGCGTGTTGGTGGTGTTGGACTTGAATAGCGCGGCCTCCTCGCGCAGGACGATTCAAGCGGAAGCAGCAGCATCAGGAACACGACGGCGGCGCTGGCCGCGTACTCTGCCCGCGTGAACCGGAACCGCTTCTGCAGCACGATGGCGACGAGGAGGTAGGCGGCGAGCGCGAGCGACACGTAGAGGAAGGAGCAGAAGGCGCGGTACTCCCGGCGTACCGCGACGGGCGAGCGCGGCGCGCGTATGATCCGGATGGTACCGAGGAAGGCGACGGAGACGGCGGCGGGGAGCCAGCCGACGAGGGAGGATGAGCGGCCTGGTGTCGCTGCCGCCTCCGGGGCCGTAGAAGGCGAGGTAGAGCTGGGTGAAGATGGCGCCGCTGAGGCCGACGAAGCCCTTGAGGAGGCCGAGCATGACGCCACGGCTCTCCGGGAAGTTCTTGACGCAGGTGACGAGCGCGCCGGTGTTGGCGAAGGCCTGGGAGTTGGCGCCGACAGCGATGTAGAGGCAGACGAGCCAGAGCGGCGGGGCCGGGCGGACGCGGCCCGTGACGGAGAGGTAGAGCATGAGGTAGCCGCCGAGGTTCATGGTGGCGCCGACGGCGAGGACGAGCCAGGTCGGGGCGAGCTCGGCGAAGAGGCCGGCGTGGATGCCGACGTTGGCGCCAACGTCCTTGAAGAATCCCACGGTGTTGAGCTGCTCCTGCGTGTACCCCAGCGTCGACTTGATGTCCTTGGGTAGATGGCGAAGATGTAGGTGGCGCCGGCGACCGACATGATGAGGAATGAGCCGTACGCCATGAACCACCGCCCGCGCAGCACCTGCGCCGCGAACGCCGTCGCTGTGGCCATGGCTGGCTGGGGACTGTCTGTCGCAGTCGCAGTCGCAGCAGAGTGCGTGCTTTGTTCTAAGGATGGCACCGTAATTATATTGGAAAGAAATGCAGCAGTTAGGCCTCGTTTAGTTGTTAGAAATATTTGCAAAAGTAACTGCTGGAACTCGCCTGCTATGGCGCGTTTACGTTTGTTTGTGGTAAATATTATCCTATCACGGCGTAACTAGGCTCAAAAGAATGCGTCTCGTAATGTACATCTAAAGTTATAATTAGTTATTTTTTTACACATTTTATACTCCCAAACATATGTCTTTTGATGTATTTAATGTGATGTGATGGATGGAAAAAGAGTTAGAAACTTTAGCCAACTAAACGAGGCCTTAGTTCAAAAGTTTGTTTGGGCCTCGTTTAGATGGTTAAAATTTCTAACATTTTCCTCACTTTCTCCATCATCACATTAAATACAACAAAAGCGTTAGAGTATTAAATGTAGGTAAAAAATAACTAATTAACCTTTAGATGTACATTCCGAGACGAAAACTTCAGAAAATATTTACCGGTTTTTCCAATTTTTAGCAATCTAAACAAGGCCTTGGTGAGATGCATGCCGTAGTTAGCGCGTGCTTCTTTCTAGTTTAATTAGCTTTTACGGTGGGGCATGTTTGCGTGGCAGTGCATGGATAGGTGAGTGGAAAACTTCAGAAAAATAAGTTTTTCGAGATCACGTCAACGTTTTTTATTAAATAGAAAGAGTTTTTTTTAATACAATACTACGGGAAAGGTAACCCAGGTTACCTCTCAAAAATCTACCAACTACTAGATCTTAAAAAAAAAGGGTTACATTGCTACAAACTTGCGACACAACCTAGCTACTAAGAGGATCTAACGAAGCACGCGGGCACCTACCTCCTCCTCCAATCCGGAGAGGTTGAGGTCCAACATGGCCACATCAAAGACTCCCGTCGCCGCCAGCTTATTCAGGCGTTGTTGCTTGCGCCCCGACATGTCTCCCTTGAAAGCCGCATTGAACTGGGCCACAATGTCAGCCGGCACGGCGAGTTAGCCCACATAGACCCCGAGCTTCGCGGCAAAATCTTTTGCCCATAGCGTCAGCGTTGGGCTCCGGTGGGCTTGGCGCAAGGCGGCGCTGCGCCGTAGCGAATGCTTTCGGACATCGGTGTCTTGGAGCGTCTTACCTTGGCTGGCGGCGTCACAAGAGGAGTGCGATGGGCGCACGAGGCGTCCGCCTCCGGTCGCTACGTGGGACACGATATTCCGGTGTCATTATCAAGGCCTAATTGAAACAAAGGCCCATCACGGGATAAGCCCAATCCGCGAATAAACAATCAAGGCTGGCCGCTCGCCTCGATTGAACTCGAGCTCGGCCGACGGGCCCCTCCGCCTCGAGCGAGCTCCCTCCGGATGAGCCTTCTAGGCACGAGCTCGAGCTCGGCCCGGCGCCCATTCTCCGCCTCGAACGAGCTCCTCGAAGACGAGCTCTCCGGCCGCGAACAGCCCGAGCTTGAGCTCGATCGCCGTGCTCCCTTCCGTCTCGAACGAGCTCCCCGGGTAGTCAGATTCCCAACCAACAACGGGCATGGGGCTGCGTTGATCGACGAGGCCGCGCCTACTTGTCGGGCGCCGCAACCTATGGCAAGATATCGCCAGGAGAATGAGATCCCGAAGAGCAGGCGTGGGTATGGCTTGTCGTGTCACGCCATACCGCGCCAGCACTACGGGACAAGCACTACAAGACAAGGATGACCACGACGGCCGCCGAGCTCCCCGCCGAGCTCTCCCGGGCCCACACATTTTCCCGGCGACACCGCGTACAAGCATTTACGCCGGCGGCGCCACCGCAGCCCGAGAAATGCCAGACTAGCCGCACGGGCCCGACGCTGACAAGACGTATAGGCGACGGCGGCGCGCACGAGCTTCGATGTCTCCTCCACCACCGACCGACCGAACTCCGAGCCTCGGGCGGCCGGTGTACGGGTCCTCGAAATATGGAGCCGCCTCACGGGCCTACCCCAACCGGCGGATAGGCTGCGGCGTAGGGCGGCGGCGCTACGCGACGCCGGCGCGGTCCGGCGTGCCCGACAAAATCGGCGACATTTCCTTCTTCACCCCTCGACTTGTATTCCTTCTCTCCCTGTCCTTTCGTCCAATGACCGCCCGTATGCCCCCCCCTTACGACTATAAAAGGGAAGGCTTGGCCATTGGAGGAAAAAACTCTCAAGCACACCGAAAACCTACTCACAACTCACACACCTTCACGAGAGACTTGGGAGCTCATCTCCCTCTCTCTTGCTTGTATTCACCCCGATCACGAGCACTTGAGCTCGGATAGTGCCATACACCGGACTAGGGTGCGCCGATTAGCCCGAACCGGTATAAACACCGTGTCATTGTCCCTGAGCTAGGCAATCATTGCACACATTAGCCGGTCGGTTCGGGTGACCGTGGTATACGACCACGACACGCTCCCGCACCGAACGGGGGTGACTTGGGCCCCATCGCCTCCGGCATCTCCGACCCCGAATGCGCGGGCGGCAAAGGTGTGACGATCACCACTTTGATGGCTCCCTTCACCGGCTCTACGGCGTCCGGGCGCCGTCGCGCCGGGACCACTTCCGACTTCACCGCACCGATTCGAGGGCTCCCTCGTTGGGCTCACCTTCCCCGCCCCAGTGCGGGGCGGGCACCTCCGCCTGAGTCCGCGATGCCGCCCGACTCCGTCTTTGTCGCTCCCGGCCGGATGCGACTTTCGGACTCGCGAGCCCCATCAGCGCGGCGACCGCTCTTCGTTAGCATTGCGGACGCCGCACATCCCGAGCCCCGAGCGACTCGGGAGCTTTTTCGCGGCGTCACTTTCTCCGTCGCCAACGCGTCGTCTGCGGCTCGCGGGCCAGGCTCCACTCTCCCCCAATGAGTTCCTCGCCCGGCGTACCGAGATGTACCCGCGAGGACAGCTCTTCCTACCGGCGCCTCGAGCAACGAGCCAGCCATCCGGGCCTCGAGGCCTTTCGGTAGCAGTAGCTTGAGCCTCCCTCACGGGGCCAACCCCGCGCGAGTGCTACATGTGCCAAACCCCCGACGGTCGCGGTACACGGCGTGCATAGCGAGGAGAGTCCACTCAACACACCCCTGCAAGACTCGGGGGACGACTCGACGAGTCCCTCAACGGCGCACTCTAGGCGCGCCCACGAGCGTCTCGAGGAGCTCAAGGAGGTCGAGCGCGGATCGGCGCAGAACGTGAGGCTCTCCTCGCCGAGGAAGGAGGCCGTCACGGGCGAGCCGCGGGAGGGAGGCGCGGCGCCGCATCGAGGAGGCGGACGACCTCCGGGTCTTCGGCGGGGTGACCCCGGAACCTCAACGCGCTCCATGCTCCTACACGACCTCCCCAAGCCCGAGGGCGCCGAGGCCGCGAGTGCACCGTACCGTGATCCCTCATCGAGAAGGCCGCGGAGCGCCAGATGGAGAGCTCGGCGTCGCGACCGCCGGCCCGAGAGGAGCACGAGGCCTCCTCCAACCGGAGGCCGGATCGGCATGACTCCTCGTGGGTCACGCCCCGCGCGTGTCGGCGAAACCACGACGCCGCGAGACACCCTCGGCCCCGTCGTCGGCGTCTGTGAGCTTCGAGGAAGCGACCGGCCACCGAAGCGCCCGAGATCGCCATGGCGGTCGGGCGCGACGACGACGACTGCCCCAAAGGCGCTCCTACAGCAAGAGGAGGGGCGGCCGCTACGCCTACCAGGAGGACCGCAGCCAGGTCGACGCCGGAAGTAAGGAGGCGGCCGACGCGCGAGCTCGAGGCTCGGGGTGGAGCTCGAGGCCGGAGCCCCACTCCGGACGGGGCTGACCACGAGCCCGCGGAGGAGGTCCACGACGCACCGTTCCCAAAGCGTTTCCACGCTCCGACCCTCCGAGGAAGTACAATGGGGAGACAGACCCTAGCATGTGGCTTGGGGGGATTACCGCCTCGGGTGTGAGGCGGAGGAGCCGACGTCGAGCTCTTCATCATCCGCAACCTCCCTCGTACCTCGACACCGCCGATCTTGGCTCGAGCATTTGCCCCGCAGGTCTCATCGGACCGGGCGCGACCTCCGCGATCTTCACTCGGAAACTTCCGGGGGAACCTATTCCCCCAAAGAACACGTGGGATCTCCGCGGCCGCAAGCAAAAAAGAATGAGAGCCCTCGCGCGACTACATCCGGCGCTTATCCAAGCTCGCAATGAGCTCTCCGACGCCACCGACGCCGAGATCATCACCGCTTCACCACCGACACGACTGCGAGACGCTCATCCGCGAGCTCGGCATCCGCAGCCCAAGACGGTGGAAGGAGCTCCTCGACCTCACCACGAACCACGCCGAGGGCGGGAAGCCATCTTCTTTGTCCTCCACGGCACCACCGGCAAGGGCAAGGAGAAGACCGCCGACGAGGGCGCCGAGGGATCAACGTCGCGCCCCAAGAAAAAGAACAAGAACAAGCGCCGCAACGAGACGACCGTGGCGGTGGCGGATAAGAAGAAGCCGGCGCCAAGGCGGCGGCGGAACGCCCCCAAGGACTACTGAGAAGAAGCTCGAGCTCCCCGCCCCCAACCACGAGGGTCCCGTCAAGCATAAGCTCAAGGACTGCAACCTCCTGTGGAAGTTCGTGACCGGCACTAGGCAGGGTGACGGCGCGGGCAACGAGCGGAACGAGGACGAAGTTCGACGAGCGACAAGGGATCGTCTTCTTCGAGGACGGCGTGATCAACATCGTCTTCGGTGGGCCACCGGCAGACGAGTCAAAGCGCCACCGTACTCTGCTGCAGCGCGAGGTCCTCTTCACCGAGCCCGCGACGCCCTCCTACCTCAAGTGGTCCGAGGCACCGATCACCTTCGACAAGAAGGACCACCCCATGCACATCCCTCACCGGGCGGTTCCCGCCGTCGTGTCGACCCCATCGTCGACACCAAGCGTCCCGGGCAAGGTGCCGACGGATGGTGGCGGCGGCCTCAACCTCCTCTACATCGACACCATGGAGGCTCTCGGCATCACGCGAGCTCGTCTTCAACCTTCCGACGGACCCCATCCACGGGTAGTGCCGGGGAGGCAGCGATCCCGCCTCGGCGGATCGACCTCCCCCCGTCACCACCGGGCGACCGAGCAACTTCCGCAAGGAGGTGCTCACCTTCGAGGCTCCCTTACAAGAGCGCGTACCATGCACCGTTGGGCGCCCAGCCGTTACGAAGTTCATGGCCGTGCCCAACTACACGTACCTCAAGCTCAAGATCCCCGGCCCAAGGGCGTGATCACCGTCAACTCCACCTTCGAAGCGCCTTCAATCTGCGACAAAAGGAGGCGATGCGATATGCCGACGCCCTCATCGAGTCCGAGAAGCTCATCCCCGAGATGCTCGCGTGGGTCCAGGTGGAGGATTCCAACGAGCTCAAGAAGGCATCGAGCATATCCAGCAAGGCGGCGAGCTCGTCTGCCGAGCTCGAGATGGCGGCGGGCTCCTTTGAGCCGGACGAGGACGCCAAGACGGTGGCGGTCGACAAGGAGGCACACCGTTCGTGTCGGTGCCGAGCTCACTCCCAAATAGGAAAGTGAGCTCGTCGACTTCCTCCGCCGCGAACCTCGGCGTGTTCGCGTGGAAACCCTCGGACATGCCCGGCATACCGAGGGAAGTCGTCGAGCACTCCTTAAACATCAAGCCCGCCTCGGCCGGTGAAGTAGCGGCTCCGGCGCTCGACGACAAGCGGCATCGGGGCAATCGCCGAGGAAATAGATAAGCTCTTAGCGGCGGGCTTTGTTAAGGAGGTGTATCATCCCGAGTGGATAGCCAACCCCGTACTAGTCAAGAAGAAGAATGGGAAATGGAGGATGTGTGTTGATTATACGAGTCTCAACAAGGCGTGCCCAAAGGATCCGTTTCCTTTGCCGCGCATCGACCAAATCGTCGACTCCACCTCCGGGTGCGAGACACTCTGTTTTCTTGACGCATACCCGGCTACCACCGGATCGCGATGAACGAGCTCGATCAGCTCGCAACCTCCTTCATCACCCCTTCCGGCGCGTTCGCTATGTGACGATGCCATTCGGTAAAACGGCCGGGCGCCACTTTCCGCAGGTGCATGCGAGAAAGTCTTCAAAGAGCTTCTCGGGAAGCGTGTTGAAGCATACGTCGACGACATCGTAGTCAAGACGAAGCGCCGGCGAGCTCGTTCCCGACCTCGAGCAAGTTTTCAGCAAGGTCCGGCGAGTTCGTGGTAAAACTCAACCCAAGAAGTGCGTCTTCGAGGTCCCTCGAGGGAAACTTCTAGGCTTCATAGTGTCCGAGCGCGGCATTGAAGCCAACCCCAAAAAAATTGAGGCCATTCGAAATATGGGCCCGATTAAAAACGTCAAGAGCGTTCAGTGGCTCACGGGATGTCTCGCCGTGCTCAGCCGGTTCATAGCTCGACTCGGCGAGCGCAGCCTCCCACTTTACAAACTCTTGAAGAAGTCGGAGCGCTTTGCCTGGACCGACGAGGCACAGGCCGCGCTTGACTCTCTGAAAGAGCTCTTGTCTAATCCACCGGTGCTCACACCACCAAAGAAGGACGAGCTGATGATGCTCTACATCTCGGCCACCTCGCAGGTCGTCAGCACGGTGCTCGTGGTAGAACACGGAGAGGAAGGACACGCGCTTCGAATACAGCGCCCGGTCTACTTCATCAGCGAGGTCCTCTCTGACACCAAGACGCGGTACCCGCAGCTCCAGAAGCTCGCCTACGCCCTGCTGATCACGCGCGCGCAAGTTACGCCACTACTTCAAAGCGCATCCGATCACCGTCGTCTCCAAGTTCCCGCTCGGCGAGATCATCCGCAGCCCTGAGGCCACGGGATGCATCGCCAAGTGGAGCATCGAGCTCATGGGGTCGGACATCTCGTACGCTCCAAGGGATGCCATCAAGTCTCAGGTGCTCCCCGACTTCGTGGCCGAGTGGACCGAGACGCAGCTCCCGCCTAGGCCAGACGACAGCGAGTACTGGATCCTCTACTTTGACGGCTCCGTGAAGAGGTATGGCGCAGGGGCTGGACTAGTCTTCGTCTCGCCGCACAACGTGCGTATGAGGTACTCGATTCGCCTCCACTTTACCGCATCGAATAATGTCACCGAGTACAAGGCCCTAGTAAACGGACTCCGCATCGCCACCGAGCTCGGCATCAAGTGGCTCGAGGTCCGAGGGGACTCCAAGCTCATCGCCGACCAGGCCACAAAGGAGGCCGACTGCGTTAGCTCGAGGATGATCAGCAGACTCCTCGAAGGTGCGCGAGCTCGAGGAACACTTCGACGGCCTCGAGTTCAAGCACGTCCGCCACCAGTACAACGGCGACGCCGACGTCCTCGCCAAGCTTCGCCTCGATCGAAAGCAAGTCCCCCGTGTTCGCTCATGACCAAAGACATCCCCTCAATCCGACTTGAGGGGAGGGCTCAAACTCACGCGCAGATCCGGCCAAGATACCTTTTGTGCCTTTCCCCGACAAAGTCAAAATCCCACCGAGCCGAGCTCATCAATGGAGATCGACCTCGTCGGCACCGGAGTCTTTTGTGATCTCGGAGCCGGAAGCCCCGAGATCCGACCGCGGATCCCTATCCCGTGGCCGAAGGACGGCAAGCTCCCCCACCGGAAGGAGGAGGCCAGCGCATCGCGCGCCGAGCCAAATCCTACGCCATCATCGAGCACGAGCCGATAGGCGGGCGTGTTCGAGTACTCCGTTGCATCACCTTCAAGGAGGGCGCGAGCTCATAAAGGAGATACACGCCGGGAGTCGGCACCACGCCCCTCGAGCTCGTAGGCAAGGCCTTCGCGGGGTTTCTGCGGCCAACGGCCGCCGCCGATGCCAATCGGTCGTGCGCCCGATGCGAGGGGTGCCGCCGCTGCCAACGGGATCTCTCCCGCCCCAGCCCTCCAAACGATCCCTATCACCCGCCCCTCGTGGTCCGGGGGCTCCACATGGTCGGTCCATTCACAAGGTCGCCCGGGGCTTCACGCATCTCCTCGTCGCCATCGACAAGTTCACCAAGTGGATCGAGGTCATGCCCATCTCGCGCATGAGGTCCCGGAAATAGTCAAGTTCTTCACCGCATCGCCCACCGCTCGGCGTCCCGAACTCAATCATCACCGACAACGGGACCAACTTCACCGGCGGATCTTCCTCGACCGTGTGACGACTATGGCATCCGTGTGGATCGGCGGCGGCGGCCACCCTAGGACCAACGGCAGGTCGAGCGAGCCAATCGGGATGATTTTGCGGGGATTGAAGCCGCGCATCTTTCAAACGGCTCGAGAAATCTGGTGTCGGTGGCTCGCCGAGCTCCCGCCATCATATGGAGCCTCGGGACTACGCCAGCGAGGCCATAAGCGCACGCCATTCTTCCTCGCCCTCGGCTCCGGGCTGTGCTTCCCACCGACCTCGACTACGGCGCACCGTTCGCGCGCGATAACGAACGACGCCGCAACCGTGGCTTCACTGAGGATGCCGTGGATCAGCTCAAGAAGTCATGAGTTCGCTCGCGCACACTCGGCCAAGTACCAGCAGTCGATGTGCCGCTATCACGACCGCCACGTACGAGGACAAGCCTTCAACGTTGGCGATCAAGTCCTCGACGAGTCTGAGCATGAAAGAGAAGCACAAGCTCTCGGCGCCATGGGAAGGACCATTCACCATCGCCCGAATCCTACGACCGGGCTCATACAAGATCAAGGACTCCAGCGGACGTGAACTCACCAACACTTGGAACATCGAACAGCTACGTTGCTTCTACCCTTAGATGTATCTTGTAAAGTCACTTTAATGAAGTTTGAATAAAAAGGCACACTTCGATGCAAAATTTGTGCAAGCATTCGAACTCTCTCTTTTCTCGGCTGTTGAGCAACGGCCGCCCTCTGCCTTCAGCGAGGCCTGCCCTTGCTCGGGGGCTATAGAGGACGGGGCACACACCCCGCGTTTCATGAACTCTTTTTCTCGCAAAAACACCTCGACCACGAGCTCTACATTCGGCTAAGGCACGCCGGTCGAGCTCGACCTCTCACTCGCTCCTCTTGCTCCTAAGTCTGCATGATCTATCGATTGAAAGACTTTGAAACCGCCTCCACAAGGCGTAGCGCGACTGCCCACCGACCTCTAGCGCCTCCGCGGCCAACGAGAAAGGGCCGCTACTCTTTCCACCGAGGCATGAATTCAAAGTCAAACAATCGACTAGGAACACAGGCAAAGGAAAAAGAGAACGACCTTCTTTTCATAGCGTAAAACGAACAAGTTGTTACATATACATTTTGCCCCGACCTCAGGGACTTTGTTCAACAAAAGGAGGCCTCGCCTCGATCTATTCTACTCCTGTGCAGATGAATCCTCGTCGGATGACTCCTCCTCCTCGCCAGCCGTGGGCTCAAAGACGTCGAGCTCTTCCGCTGCGAGCTTGAAAAGCTTCTTCGCCATCCTCTGCGCATCGGCCTCCGCTTTGGCGGCCACCCGGTCGAGGTCCGCCTCGGTGTCCACTTGCGGCCAGCCCTTGCCCACCACCTTAGTATCGATCTCAGGGTAGTGGGCGAGGACCACGCTGACCGCCTTGTGAACAGCGCGACGAGCGTTGTCCCTCACCACGTGTGGAGCACGGAGCACCCGGGTCGCCGGGTTCCCCAGCTCTTCAACGCCGAGGACGTCGCAGATCGTCTCGACGTCGAGGACGAGGTCCGTCTGCTCACGCTTCGACTCCCGGGCAGCGTCCTTGGCCTTAAGCGCCCGGTCGCGGAAGCCGGCGACCTCGGTCTCCTTGGTTTGGAGCGCCTCGCTCCTCCGTTGGAGCTCGGTCTGCGCGGCCACGAGGTCGCGCGTCCTCTACTACAGCTCTCCCTCCTTCTGCTGCAGCGTGAACTGCGTGTGCGTCAAGGTGGCCTCCGCGGAGGATAGGGCGCTCTCCTTTTCCTTGAGGCTCCGAGCCCGGCCCGACGACTTCTCCTTCCTCGGTACCAAAAGAGACGCACGATCCAAAGCATGAGTCTCGAAGTATGAAGAAGAAAAAGCAAAATACACCGGCTTACACGTCGGGGACTCCATAGAGCTCTTCCCGATTCTCCCTAGAAAGATTGGTTTTCGGCATCGAGCCAATGCCTCCGCCTCCGGCTTGGAATAGCACCGATAGCTCGCTGATCTCGTGGTCGTAAGCTAAAGGTCCCGCCGGCCAAATCCATCGCCTCTCTACCCGAGAGAAAAGAAAAGAACGAGCTCGAGTGGCACTTACTCGAGCTCATGGTCGCGCTCCCGGAGCGCCCCGCGGCGGTGTCCCGGTCTCCTCGAGCAGCTTTGTCCGCTACTCGAGCCCGATCTCTCCAGCTCCTTGTGCTCCGGCATCTTGCGGAGGCCGGCGAGCTCCTCCCCTCGCATCTTCTTGCGCCCCGCCGGGCGGTGCGAGATTGACCTCCTCCCCGACGCCGATGCCCTCGCCCGGCCCGACGCTGCCGGGCGGGCGACCTTCTCGCGGACTCGCGGGCGACGCGCTCAGCCCGCGTGAATGAGCAAAACGCCGCCTAGCCGTCCCTCCCCGATGTCGCGGTGAGAAGTGAACATTTGGCCAAGGCCCCCGCTCACCCAGACCGTGTCGATCGAGCCGCGCCATGAGTCCCTCGAGCTTGAGGCCGCCAGCCCGCCGCCCGATTATACCCCACGATGGCGCCTCTCGAGTCCCGCAAAGAAGAGGTCGGCGCCACAACCGCACGCTTCGCCAGCAAAGGTGCGACGCGGTCCTTACCCGAACGACCGGGTGGAGACACTCCGGCGCCGTCTCCTTGGGCGCCGGCGCCACCTCCCCGGCCCGCCATCATCCGCAAAGACCGGCTCCCCGACCACCGCCACGGCAAGAAGACGTACTCCCGGGCGGCTCCTGCCCTCGCTTCGAGGGGGCCGCCGAGGAGCACCCTCGTCGGAGACACCTCCGTGGGTCGAGGCGCGCCGCCAGAGCCGCCGCGACGCTCCCACGGCCGTCGGACGCCACCGAGAGCCGCATGGGCATCGCGGCCGTGTCGCCGTGACGTTCGACCCCGAGCTCCGACGCAGCCCCGAGCTCTAATGCCGCTGTGCGCCCGACGACAAAGGAGAGCGGCGCCGGCCTCGCCGCAGGGCTCGGGCTTCCGCAACCCGCCTCGCCCCCAACCGGATCCGCGGCCTCTACGGGCGGGCTGGACTTGGGGCGCGGGAGGATCACGTTCCTCCGTCCTCTCCGAGAGTCGAGGACGATCACCGCCCTCTCCGTCGCCCGCCCGGGCTAGGAGCTCGGCGCGGCGATGGGGGGTCATCGCCCGACGCCAAGGCCTCGAGCCCCGCAAGCGAGCTCGACACCGCGGTCGCGCCGCCGCCCCATGGGAACGGTGCTTTCGAAGAAGAGACCGACAAGGCCCCCGTCCCGGCTCCTCCTCCTCCCCTCCTCCGGAGGCTCGGAGGGACATCCGCGACAGAGGCCGCCCTAAGTAGGAAGAGTTGGGGCCGCCGAGGCTCGTAGCCTCCGTCGTCCTTAGGTGCTTGAGGGATTCGGGGGGGTCCCGAGTGGTTTGGCCTTCCCGATCGAAACAAGGAGCGTAGCCCACACCTTCATACGAGGAGTCGCGACATCAATGAACAATGAGGGCGAGCTCGAGCACTTACTCGGTGGCCATCCGCCTCTTCTTCCCCTTCGGCCCGTGCCCGGAGCCCCCTCCTCCCGAGGCGCGCGAAGAGCTTGATAGTCGCGGGCCGAGAACGCGTCAGGGACGGCCGAGGTCGCCGCCTTTGATGGGCGCGATCCAGACGACGACGTCCCTTGATCCACCGAGGTCCCCCGCCGCCCCTTGCCGGCCGAGGTACGAGCCGCCGCTCGAGCTCCCGAGGCTCAAAGGCGGCCTCTCGGCTTTCTTGCGCCTCACTATCCCCCCAGACTTGGCGCCGCTACAGGGGCGGCTTCTAGAGCAACGCCGAGGGACGGGGACGGTCCTCATCGGGGGCGAGATGGCGGAGATCCACCGTGCCAATCTGCGAAGTCACGAGGTCGAAGGAAACGTCAACACACAAATCGAAGCATTGAAGTAAGAAAGAAGGGGAGGACGAGCTCACCATAGCCTTCGTCCTCGGCGAAGGAAGCGCGACCGGGATGTTGGGCTCCACAGGAATCGTAAAGGGTTTGCCGGTCACCTTCCGGACCTACCATTCGACGTCGTCCTTGGAAAGGGGCGGCGCGGTCACCGTGCCCTCGAAGGGGTGCTTGTCCTCCGTCATCTCCCAGATATGGAGGACCCTCCGCCTTAGGGGGATGATGCCGTGTCCTAGCGCCCAGGCGATGATGAGGGGCTCCGTGAGCCCGCCGTCCCACGAGGAGCTCGGCCTTCCTGGCCACCTCGCGGATCCATGCCAGCATGTGGTCGTGGGGTCCCTCCCTCCACAGCTCGTCCGACGTCGGGAACACGCGGTCCGTGAAGCATGGGAGCGGGTACTCTTCATTGTTCTTGAGGTAGAACCACTCATCCCGCCACTCGGTGTTCGACGTGGGAGTGAGCGGCCGAACTTCGCCTTCACGCCCGGCCGTGGCGGATGGTGACATAACCCGATCGAATGGGCGCCTTCCGCCCGTCGGAGCTGTTTGGCCGATCTTCGTGGAAGAAGAACCGGGAAGAGGTCCCACTTCCGCCTCGATCCCCGCCCACCCCTCGCCGAAGGTGGTGAAGGCGGCGAGGTGGAGAATCCCGCTTGGATTCAGTCTTTGGAGCCTCGACGCCCCGATCACGAAATAAGGGAGCGGAAGAAGTCGGTGGAGGGGACGCCGAGCCCTCCTCGTTGTGGAAGGAGACGAAAAGACGATGTAGCTATCCGCTGGATGAGGAACATCGTCCGTCGAGGAGGCACGACCCACTCGACAGCGTCGGTCAATCGGCGAAAAGTCCGCCGTACACCGCGGCGCCTCCTCGAGCATCTCCTTGGTCGCCCTGTCGCCGGTGCCCATGAACCCATGGCTCCTCCTGCCCGGCAACGGCCCTCAATGGAGCTCCGGTGATTCCCCTCACTCTCCAAATGACCGGCGAGAGGTGACGGCATAGATCTAAGGCGTGAGGGTGATGGTGAATTCCGGCGGATGGAGGAAAGGGAAATGGCTCGATCCTCCCTCCCTCCTATTTATAGGAGGAGCTCGGGGCGGATCCGTCGAGACGATCGGGCCGGTGAGGCCCACCACGCGCTAACGGCCCCTCCAAAAACCTCCACGCATCCTCCACGTGGCAAGCAACGGATAAACGCTGTAAAAACGGCAATGGTTACTTCCCAAAAAGGTAACGGTAACTTTTCCCCAACGACTATTTTTCCCCAACGGCTCTTTTTACTGTAGGTGAAAATTAGCAGAACTCGTCGCCAACGACCGTATTCCTGACGACTATCCTATGGCTACGAGCTCACATCGACCACGAGCTCCAGGTTCGAAGGTCGGCTCTCGCGAGCACGAGGACCGCCAGGAGACAACCCGAGCGAGGAGCACGGCGGAGGAACGGCATCGACGGCCCACGCCCCGACCACCCGTGAGAGCTCGGGGGCTCCTCCCGAAGTGCGCTTGACTCGCCAGTGGTAATGAAACGACCTTAGGTTATCCTCCACAGCGAGGAGGCGGCGAGCCCCCGAGCCCCACATGAGGTCTCGGGAACCGTAGAGGTCGAACCACTGGAACATGAGGTCGGTCCACGAGCCGACTAGACGAACGAGCTTGTTGTGAAAACGAGCTCGGGCCTCACTCAAGTTATCCGCTATAAAGCTCACCGAGCACTTCGACTTCGGCCCTCGAGGTAAAGCCGAGTTCGAGCTCACCCCCTCGGCGCAATGAACGAAAGCGTGGGGGGCGAACGAAGAAACACAAATTGCAACAAGCCTCCGCGGTGACCCTTGTCCTCGTGGAGCCTCGAAACTACACCCGCGGAGTGCGCCCAGCGCACCCGCCTAGAAATCTGGTCCCTCATCCCAACTCGGATGAAGTCAATGAGCGCCCGTAGGAGAATCACTCCCCTCCATGCGCTCGGGGGCTCTTGTGGGACACAAATATTCCGGCCACATTATCAAGGTCTAATTCAAACAAAGGCCCATCACGGGATAAGCCCAATCTGCAAATAAACAATCAAGGCTGGGCCCCGCCGCCTCGATTGAACTTCGAGCTCGGCCGATGGGAGCCCCTCCGCCTCGAAAGAGCTCCCTCCGGACGAGCCTTCTAGGAACGAGCTCGAGCTCGGCCCGCCGCCCATTCTCCGCCTCGAACGAGCTCCCTCGAAGACGAGCTCTCCAAAGATGAATATAGCCCCCGAGCTTGAGCTCGATCGCCGAGCTCCTTCCATCTCGAACGAGCTCCCGGGTAGTACAAATTCCCAACCAACAACGGGCATGGGGCACAACGTTGATCGACGAGGCCGCAGCTACTTGCTCCGGCGCCGCAACCTATGGCAAGATATCGCCCGAGAACGAGATCCCGAAGGCATCGCTAGCGGTATGGCTTGTCGTCACGCCATACCGCGTCGAGCACTACACGGACAAGCACTACAAGACAAGGATGACCACAACGACGGCCGCCGAGCTCCCCGCCGAGCTCTCCTATCCACACATTTTCCTGCGACACCAAGTACAAGCATTTACGCCGGCGGCGCCCACCGCAGCCCGAGGCCAGACAATGACGCGCGTGCTGACGCTGACAAGACGTATAGGCGACGGCGGTGGCGCAACGAGCTCGGTGTCTCCTCCACCACCAACCGCCGAACTCCGAGCTGGCGGCTAGGTGTACGGGTCCTCGAAATATGGAGCCGCCTTCTCTGAAGCCTACCCCGACCGGCGGATAGGCTGCGGCGAGGGCGGTGGCGACGCCGCGCACGTCCGGGCTTTCCGTGCGTGCCCGACGGGCCGCGACATTTCCTTCTTCACCCTCGAATTTGTATTCCTTCTCTCCCTAAGTCCTTCGTCCAATGACCGCCTGTATGCCCCCCCTTGCGACTATAAAAGGGGAGGCTTGGCCATTGGAGGGGAAAAAAGCTCTCAAGCACACCAGCAAACCTACTCACAACTCACACACCTTCACGAAGACTTGGGAGCTCATCTCCCCTCTCTCGCTGCTTGTATTCACTCCGATACGAGCACTTGAGCTCGGATAGTGCCATACACTGGACTAGGGTGCGCCGATTAGCCCCGAACCAGTATAAACACCGTGTCATTGTCCCTTGAGCTAGGCCATCGTTGCACACATTAGCCAGTCGATTACTGTGACCGTGGTATACGACCACGACACGCTCCTGCACCGAACGGGGCGACTTGGGCCCCATCTGCCTCCAGCATCTCCGACCCCGAATGCGGAGCAGCAGCAGTGGTGGCGGCGTCGTCCAAGGACTGCGACGGCGATGCAGTGACATCGTTAGAAGAGTCGTCTACCGCGACGACATACTTGATCGGGGACCTCGGCGGAGTCACGACCACCGCCAACAGGTTGTCTTCGTTCTCTGACAAAGGACCCAATGTTGATGTCGTCTGTCGCGGTGTGGGGGCAGGGGAAGGTGTCGGTGTAGCACCCCCTGTCGCGGCGACCTCACCAACCAGCTCAAGCGCATCAGCATCCGTGAAGTTGAGCTGGACCACACAGGGCGGCGAAGGGGGATCCTCCAGTCTGGACTGGCTCTCCAGGAAGGTGGATGGGCGCGCAGTAGGGAAGGCCGCGAGCTCATCCAACATGGGGTCAATCCAAACGACAGGGTCCGCGGCCTTGCCCTGCAGAAGCGCGAGTGGGTCTGTAGCAGCCCCGTCGGTGACGAAGTTGGCCTCCCTAGAAAGATAAGATTGAACTTTAGGAGAAAAAAAAGTTGGCACATGTCTTGTTTACAATAGTCTCCTTGAATCGTGCAGAGAGACTTTGAACTGACGCGTGGGATGCGGTATTTGCCATGGGTGATTATTTTTTCATTGGCATTTGAGAGGCAGCAATCTGCAACTAGTAGTTTTTTTAAATGAACCAGGCAGCGAACTGCCGATTATATTAAAAAGGAGAGACCCAGATTGGGAAGAACAACAAAACAACGCAAAAAGAAAAGAATAAATAAGAAAAAAGCAACTACACTCACCCGGTTGGATTGGGACATCAACACGGGTTAACACTCAACGGCGGTCGGATTGGACCTCAACATGGCCAAGTCTCTACACAACAACCTCGACAAGGCAACAAAACTTGAAACCGAACAAAAAGCTGGCGGCGGCCCAAAAACACCCACTCTCAAGCAATCATCGAGCCTCAAGTCGTAACCTTGCGCCGAACGGACCCAAGAGAAAGCAGACCGCACCACACCAAGAAGGCCGCCGCTATGCAGGACCTTTCGCCGTGATACCGCTGCAACACCACACACCTCCTGATAGGGTGAAACCACCAGATCCGGACCTCAACGCACGGGGGCCTTGCCTCTCCCGCCGCTGGACTCCACCTCGCTCGAAGAACGCCACACGCCGGGGCCTCGCCACGTCCGCCACAACACTCCACGTCACGGATCTGTGCCAAAGATCGCCATCAGAGAGGTATGCAGGGCTGCCCTGCCTCCTAGGGACACCAACAGCCAAGTCACCACCGAGGATCGACATCGTCTCGTCGCTCCACCAACGCACAAACCTCCGCCACCGAGTCGACAAGACAAGGAAGTCGCTGCGCCATCTTCCGACGATGTACCGCGACCGCATAGCCCAAATAAGGCCGTACTACCCCACCGCAGTCCCACCAAAGCCAACTCATCTCAATATGTCGCTGCCGCAGCACCGTCTTCCGACGCAATCCCACGCCGCTACCGATAGTTGCCGGCAATGCCCGCCGCCGCAGCCCGGCGCCGCGATCCACCCCGACACACATCGATAACCCTTGTTCGCCTTGAGCTGCGAAGGTTTCCACGAGAGCTTAGCAACCCCCTGAAGCTCTCCAACCTGCACCACACCAACACCGCCACCAAAAGCAGATCCCCGTGATTCATTGCCGCCAGAAGAACCATCAGCCGAGTTAGGTCTCAAGAAACGACGCCTCCAAGGAGGGAACGACGCTCGGGGTGCCGCCGTCGATTGTCCGTAGTGGACAGGGTTTTCACCCGAAGAACCTTGTATCGCCGGGAAGAAGCTCCAAAGATGACCCTCCTGCAGGGAGAGCGACGCCCAAGGACGCCGCCACCATCAGCGCCAGCAAGAATACCGGCAAAGGCTTTCGCCCGAAGCATCCATCCCAAAGCAAGCACACCCTGCCCGGCCCCCCACGAACAACGACCATGGAAATCCACTCGGGCGGCGCCGCTGCCGTGCCATCATCCCATCGCGCTAGCAGCTTTCACTCCGGCAGCACATCAGCGCACCGCCGACGCACGCTACCGACCGCGCCACCATGGCACCATCACCGCCCGTTTCCGCCCGTCTTTGCCTTGCCCCGCCACCATGGCACCACCACCGGCACCACGCGGCCACCTCCGCATCCAGGCCGCCGCACCACACGGCCGCCTCGTCGCACACGCCGACGCAGCAAGGCCGCTACAGGACCGAGGGCGCCGCCAAGACACGCCACCGCGGCCACCCGCTAACCCTCGCCACGCCCGCTGTTACTTCACGCCGCGGCCTTCATCAAGCCCCTCGTCGGGCCCCCCACCACCGCCCGGCGCAACCAGCCAGATCCGGCATTGGAGCCACGGATCCGCCGCCGAGGCACGGATCACAGCCTCGCCGGGCGTCGTCCCTCGCCCGCGTTGATCCCGCCCTCTGCGGTGGCCGCGCCCGCCCGCGAGAGGAAGGAGAAGAGCTGCCCCGCCCGCCACCATCCTTGCGGGCCGCGCGGGCTTCCGGCGGCCGGCTCCGGCGAAGGGAGGGTGGAGGAGCGGCGGCGGCGGGCTGGCGTCCGCTGGGTCACCCCGACGGGGGGCGGCCCCACGGGGAAAGGGGACGGTTTTTCCTACACACCTGGCTGTTGTTCTGCAACTAGTAGTAGTACATAAAGTTGATGCTATTACCTAGTACCTTGCTACCTGCCTCCTAATCAAATCGAAACATGACAGAATTGCTACTAGTTTGATTTTATAGGGCTCTGTTTTTTCAGTTTGGTCTTGATGCACGTTTAATTTGATCAAGTGACTAGTAGACAAGAAAATACCAGGGGACAGTTTACTAGACGTCGTCCTCGATCATTGCGTGCCGCTTGATCCGGCATAGGCGCATAGCAGTGGGTCAGCGTGCAGGGCATGAAATGGCTGCACCTACCAGCCGTGTCCACAAGAACTGGGATTTTTTTACCAACCAATCACTCCCTTTGTATTCCATTGCCTGAAAAAAATTTCTCTCATAATGGCCTTTGCAAGTTTTCATTACATCTATGATCTATACATTACTAAGTACTTTTTCCATTCCAAATTATAGTTCGTTTGACTTTTTTGATCCTAGATTTGACTGCTCTTCTTATTCAAAAAATTTGTGCAAACACAGCTAAATTTAAGTTATTCTTGAAGAACTTTATTAATAAAGTAAGCCACAATAAAAGATGTGATATTTTGCACAATCGTTTGAATAAGATGAACGGTCAAATTTGGGGTCAAAAATTCAAATGAACTATAATTTAGAACAAAGTTAGTACTACTCAATTATGTTCGAAAATAAAACTAATGCAGGCAAGCATCTGGCACCATCAAGGTATATTTTGTAGTTATAGCATCAGCTGCAAAATTGACAAGTGAAGCATCTGCAGAAACCTGAATGAGTTCAGCATCTAAGGGCATGTACAACGCGTCGCTTCAGCCCGTCTTTATCTTGCCAATTTTGCAATTCGCCCCCTGCCTCATCCTACAGACGCCACGCTCGTCGCCTCGCCAAAGGACGGCTCCGTCCCGTTCCCCAACGTCCTGCAGACGACCGAGCTCTGCGTTGTACCGCGCGTCTTCTCCAGTCGACGGCCGCCGCGGATACCGTGCGCCTGCTCTCCCTCTCCCCAGTTTCTCCGCGCGCGCGGGAGTTCCCCCGCCAAAACCACCGTTCCCCAAGCCCGGCATCTGCTTTTCCCCTCGCCTCACCTCGCATTCTGCTCGCCGGTGCCAAGCTTTTCCTGCGCTCTTCTCGCCGGTGACGACCCTCCCGGCGACGGCACCATTCAGCTCGTCAGCGTCCACGGAAGGATTCCCGCTCCCTCCTGCATCCTCTCCATCTCTGTTTGATGCGTCCGGTGGTGATCCCTCATCTCCCTCATGGTAATTTTTTTTCTTGCTAATTTAGTTTGTGCTGTGAAGGGGAATGTCACTGTGTTAGCAATCTCTTGAGCGGCAGATTAAGATGCCTTTTTCTTAAACACGTCCATCGAAGACCCTTGTACCTATAACTGTATATTCAGCTATCTGAATGTATGGAGCTATCTGAATGTCCATCTATTTTTTTTTCTGAACGTTCAGCTATCTCAGTGTCCATTGATTGTTTTCCTGAATGTTCAGCTATCTGAACTACAACTGTGTTATTGCTGATTGTTCCACCTGCATATGATTAGGATAGCTGACGGTAGAATATGAACAATATCTGATTGTTCCACCTGCATATGCCTTTTTGCAATCTGAATTTGGCTCTGAATATGAACAATATCTGAATGTACATGTACTTTTAGCTCTAGCTGTGTAGACGAGGCTCTGCACGATGGCTACAGTTGCCATGCCATTACCTGAATGTGAACAATACTATCTGAATGATACCTGCTATTATTTGCATCTTTTCTGAATGTGCTAGTGCTGCCGCCACCTGTGAATCTTAACCGTAGAAAGTTCATACTGGGAACCTGTGAACCTGTATGCTTTCAGATTTTTATATTTGGATGTGCCGATGCTTGTTAAGTGCATACAAACAACCTATTTAGCTATGTTTCAGAATGTGCCGATGCTTTTAGAGTTTTGATATCTGAATTTGCTGATACTTTCATCTGTCCAGGAAAAGGTGGAGCAAGTTGGCTGTTATCTATCCAGGATATAGTAGCAAGTTGGTTGTTATCTCTCAATTTTTGGACAGGTTGTACTTGGGATGATTTGATCCAGCTATGAGGACTTCAATTTTGCTTTGATGACATCTGTGTTCCTGTGAACCTTTGCTTCAGTTTAAAAGGTTCCTGTACTGAATGTTAGTGAACTGCTATCTGAATGTTCACTGCATGCGTGCCGCGTGCGTGTGCTGAGGTAGTGCGTGTGTTATCTGAATGTTAGTGAACTGAAGGTAGTGCGTGTGTTCAGTCTCCTGTTGCCTTGCTGAATGGTCCAAGGATGACAAGTTTGCCTGAATGTGCGTGTGTGTTATCTGAATGTGGAAGTGCATTCTATGCAAGTTTTATTGTTTGTACTGCCAAGATTGCTCTGACACTCACTATTCTCATGTGAGCGCTATATGCCATATAGTAGTATACAAAATGTGTTATTTGACACTTGCATTTTTGTGTTAAACGTTTTGTTTTGAATGGCCACACGGTGGGTTGTTAGAAGAAATAGCCACACAATGGTATACACAAATTTATTTGTAGTTGATCCTAATTATATGCAAAGCATTAAATAGCTTAAAAGACTCAACCTTGCTTGTGGGTTGTATGAGCCATCTTTATACCCGTCTGTACACTAAACTCGAGGCGTTCACGGGACAACCAAACCCGTCTGTGGGTTGTACATGCCCTAAAGACCTGAAAGGTACGTCTACCACACCGTTTTCCTAAAAACAATGTAAATCTCTTTGTTCAAGGAGCCCATCATTTTTAAATTTGACTAGTTCTATAGAAAATAATATATTAATATGTGCGTAGTGGTCGGCGGGTTGGTGCAAGCGGCGGATCCTTAGTGCGGGCGGCTCCCCTCGATCTGTGATGGCTGCAGCGGTCATGGTGCGGCTTCATGATCATATGTGTCCTCAGAGCGGTGTGGCAGTGCCCATGTCTGCGTCGGCAATGCTGGCGCTCCGGGTGCTTTGGGTGGCCATGTCGAGTGCCTGCATTTGTGGACATATAGTTCTGGGTGAAAACCCCGTTCAGTTTTTTCTCTGGGTTGGCGTTAGTGGTGTAGCCTGCTCCATCTACTTTCTTGGAGGCGTTGTTGAAGTCTCTGTTCGTTACGTGTGTCGATGTGGCATGACATGGCACAGACTTTGGGATAAGAGTCCTACTCGTGTGCTTCTCCAACGTTGTTGGCATCTGCAGATGTCGATATCCTTTATGAAGGCTTCGTTGGAGCACTTCTGCAACTCATCATCTCCCGCTGCTCTTGCTAGAGTTGCTCCGTATTGTGCTATGCCTTTGTGTGCTTCAAACTCCTCTTCGCAATGGTCTGTCCAACATGCTTGGTGTTGTCGCGATCGTTTGGTTCTTCGCGAGTGGATACTTTGCCACTATGACTCTTCTTTGGCGGATGCTTTCACGTCGTTGCTACTCGGGGCGGATACTTTGTCGCAAAAGGTCGCTTTCAGGCTGCCCCCCGAGGCGGATGCTTTCTTCTTGAGTGTGTGATGGTCCCTACTTATGGATACTGTGCTGCTTTGTCACCCTAATCGTCTCTAATGCTTTGCCGCCATACTGCAAGATGTTCGTCCCGTCTCTTCTCAGTGGATGCTTTGCGACCACGACTTCATCCCTATGTTGACAAGCGTTATGTGGATGTAATCTTCATATCACAAGTCTAGTCAGTTAGGTTTTGAGGCGGAGGGTTCTTCGTCTCAATGCCTTTTTTTTCTTTCTCTTTTGCTTTGGGTTGGTCTAGGTTGTTAAGTACTATTACCTCTGTGGTTTTGTAATATGCACTACGGGGTCTACGTTGTGTAATCCATTTATACTTTCTCTTAATAAAATACGTGTCAATATGATATGTTTTGCGAAAAAAAGAATTCTAATAATAAATTGTCCAACCTTACAATTATTCCAATATGCTAAAAAAACCCTGACAACTATTCCTTGGGTTCTACTTCTACTTCTACCTTGTCTTCATCAGCAACAGCAATGGCATTAGCACCACCACCACCACTACTACAAGTGGTTCCCGCCTTGAACTTGGCGTAGATGTCTCCCGCGTAGAACTCCCGAGTCCTCCATCGACACCACCGCCGCGGCCACGGTGACCGCCGTGATGACCAAAAGGACTCCTTGTAGCACCAGACGCCAATGCACGTGACCCCATTCCCCGCTGCCGCCAGTGCGGCCACCGTGCTCTGCTGCCGCGCCGCCTCCCGGTTGTACATGCAGCCGGCGACGCGGACGTTGAGGATGTACGTCCCCAGCGGGGGTGGCCGTGCCGCAGAAGTTGCACATGGTGGAGCAGTACTTGAGCCTGAACAGCTCCGACACGGTGGCGAGGATGAGCGGCTGCGCGGCGCCCAAGCAGAACCCGATCACCAGCGACGCCACTTACAGCGACCCGGGCACGCCGAATGCGATCAGCAGGTTGCCAAGCACGCTGAGCTGCTGAGCAGGAGCACGCCGGCAAGGACGAGCGGCCGCGGGAGGCGGTGCCGGGATAGCAGGGCCTCTGACGCGAATCCTGTGGCGACGCGGCCGAGGAAGTTCCAGATGCTGACGAGGGGAGACGAAGGTGGCGACGCTCCGCCGTGGGTACCCCAGCGACTCGCCGATCTGGCCCATGTTGTCGATCGCCATCAGCATACTGCCACAGCCGAACAACGATGCCGTGAACAGCAACAGCATGTCCACGCACACCAGCGCCTGCAGGATCGTGTGGTCCTCGCCGCGCGGCGGCGGCCGCAGCGAAACCAGCAACCTTTGGCCCGACGTCGCTGGCGCTGGTGGCTGTTTCGTAGCCGCAGGCTGAGCCGGCGTGGCTACAGCTTGTTCTTCAGCTGAAGTGCTGGTGATGTTGGACTTGAACAGCGCCGCTTCCTCGCGTAGGACGATTCCGAGCGGGAGCATCAGCATCAGGAACACGACGGCGGCGCTGGCGGCGTACTCTGGCCGTGTGAACTGGAACCGCTTCTGCACGACGATGGCGACAAGAAGGTAGGCGGCGAGAGCGAGCGACACGTAGAGGAAGGCGCAGAAGGCTTGGTACTCCCGGCGCACCGCGACGGGCAAGCGCGCGCGCGCGTATGATCCGTATGGTGGCGAGGAAGAAGACCGAGACGGCGGCGAGGGAACCACCCGACGCCAAATGTTCGTTGCCGACTGTTGTCGTCGAGTAGCCAAGCTGGGTCTGTCTCAGTCGCAGCAGAGTGCGTGCTGTGTTCTAACTTCTAAGGATGGCACCATAATGATATTGGACGAAAATGCTGCAGTTAGTTCAAAAGTTTGTAATGGTGGGAAATATGCATACAGCACTTATTAGCGTGCTTTTTTCTAGTTTAATTAACTCTTTACCGGGGTATATGGATGCGTGACAGAGCATGGATAGGTGAGTGGCCGGGAAACTTTTTTTTTTCTATTTGCATTGGTTTGCTCCAGGTCGCGCTCTGTCGTGCGACTTTCAATTGAAACATTATAGAATTGCTAGTTTGGTTCTATAGGGCTTTTTTTTTTTTTTTTTTTTACTTTACTTTAGTCTTGGTGCACTTTTAATTTGATCAAGACAACAAAACATCAGCTGGCAGGTTACTGCATAGGCGCATAGCAGTACGTGGCCAGTGAGTCAGCGTGCAGGGCATGAAATGGTTGCACCTATTACGGCACTCGTAATGAAGAAATCAGAGTAGTTTCTATATGTATTAACTGTCATGTCAACATTATTTCGATGATGTGGCAAATTATTTATTGAAGACAGAGAGAGAGAGCAAAAATTCTGAAATCTTTTCTAAGTTAGAAGCTGGTTCTTCTAAGTGGAGTTTGAAAAAGGGAACGGAATGGTCAAACCGGAACTGCTAGAGGAACGAATTTTCAATAGCATAACTTGGGCTCCTAGAATATAGGGCCCTTGGGATAATCTATTTGATTGCAGGGGACAGGTGCGCTGATTATGACTGGGATTTTCCTATGGGTATTGGAGTGGGTCCAAGCGGACTAAAGAGGATGAGTTGTCGAGACTGCTGCTATTTATTCAATTATTTCGGTATATTTATCATAAAAAGGGGAGGTGCAAGAGACTGATTCGGACTTCTTGCAGAGTGGAACAATGCAGATTACCGGACCACGAGATATATCTTTCAAAGAAGAAGGCTTTTTCGAATAAGCCAAATGATTTGGGACCTTCGGATCCATTCTTTTTCCTATTCAAAGATCAGACCTTTGTCTCTGTGTTTTCTTTTTTTTTTTTTTCGTCTTACCATTACGAATTAATTTCTTTTTAAAGATTAAGAAAGAGCCGAAATAGCTTAAAATAAATAATAATTGTTCGATGGAACCTTCTACTCATAATTGACCATTGATACACGGTATAAACATAGCCTTAATGAATTAACTGACTTCTTTTACTTATTAAAATACAATTCAAATTAAAATACAAAATAGAAAATCAGACCTGTTAGCATTCTAAGGTCAAAAGTATAGTTTAAATTAAAGTAAAAAAAATTGCTTTATGTATACTTAAATCGTATAAATAGGGGTAAACGGGGTCTCGATGTTTCATAGAAATTGTTTGTTACGTCGAGAATCGGAAGAAACTAATTACGTATGGAGAACCAAAATATTTCTCATTTCCGTAGCGAATAGATTTTTTTTTTTTGAATTTCGAAATAAAGGTTCTTGTCTTATTGGGAATAACAAGGGCTTCCCTGAATACCCAAAGTTTCATATCTGAAGCAAGTTTTCAAGAAACTGCTTTCGAGTTTTAGCAAAAGTTGCCCTACGAGGTCGTATTGATTGGTTCAAAGGCACGAAAAGAAAACGTAGTTACGGGGGGATTATACCTTTGGTACCGGATTCCAAAAAAATTTGTGCACCGTTCTCTTTTTTTTTTTTTTTTTTTTTGCAAAGGTTTCATTTACGCCTAATCCATATCGAGTAGACCACATCGTTGTGAGAATTCTTAATTCATGAGTTATAGGGAGGGACTTATGTCACCACAAACGAAACTAAAGTAAGTGTTGGATTTAAAGCTGGTGTTAAGGATTATAAATTGACTTACTACACCGGGAGTATGAAACCAAAGATACGATATCTTGGCAAAGATTCGCGAGTAACTCCTCATTTCGGGATTCCGCTGAAGAAGCGGGAGCTGCGGTGAGGCTGCGAAATCTTCTCTTGGTACATGGACAAGCTGTTTGGGTGATGGACTTACCGGTCTTGATCGTTACAAAGGGCGATGCTATCACATCGAGCCCGTTCACGGGGACCCGGATCAATATATCTTTCATGTAGCTTATCCATTAGACCTATTTAAAGAGGGTTACGTTACTAACATGTTTACTTCCATTGTGGGTAACGTATTTGGTTTCAAAGCCTTACGGCTCTACGTTTGGAGGATCTATGAATTCCCCACTTATGCAAAAACTTTCCAAGGTCCGCCTCCGCGGTATCCAAGTTGAAGGGGATAAGTTGAACAAGTACGCTTGTCCTTTATTGGGATGTACTATTAAACCAAAATTGGGATTATCCGCGAAAAATTATGGTAGAGCGTGTTATGAGTGTCTACACGGTGGACTTGATTTTACCAAAGATGATGAAAACGGCGCTGGAGAGACCGTTTTGTCTTTTGTGCCGGTTATTTATAAAGCACAAGCCGAAACCGGTGAAATCAAGGGGCATTACTTGAATGTGATTTGCGGTACATGCGAAGAAATGATTAAGAGAGCTGTATTTGCAAAGGAATTAGGGGTTCCTATTGTAATGCATGACTACTTAACAGGGGAGGATTCACCGCAAAATACTACTTGGTCTCATTATTGCGTATATTGATGGGCGAAGAAACCATAGGTACTGCGTTGGGGAGGGCCGGCATCGTTTCTACCCATTCCTCTAGACTTTGTGCACCTGACGGAGCTTTTGGCGGATGATGTCATGGCCATGCCTGATGTGGCTGGACTGGTTGCGGTGGGCGAGGAACGCAACAAAGTCGTTGTCGTCAATGAGGACCACGATGAGGTGTAGAGCATCTTCTCGCGGCGAGCCGGCTTGCCATTAGGATCTCCTCAGCTAGCTTCTCCCCGAGGGGCGTGACCATACAATAGCTACATATTGCCTTAACCAATCCTACCCAAAACTCCTCCTCATATTGCCAGGCACGGGCCACCATACCCCAGAACTCCTCTTCCCTAGCGCCGACAAGCCACTTGGAACTCCTCCCCAGCGCTTGCGCCACTGGTCGCCCTCAAATTTGTCGGTTTGAGTCCACACCAGGCACCAACACTGTGGCATCTACATTCGCAGGGATCTAGATGTCGCGAAGGAGGGAGCGGTCGAAGAAGGAAAACCGGAGAAGGGAGAGGAGTGGGCGTGGGTTGACGGGAGGAGTTCATTGTGTGTGTCGATGTGGCATAACACAGGGAAGGCTTTGGGACGAGTCCTACTCCTGTGCTTCTCCTAACATTGTAGGCATCTGCAAATGTCAATATCCTTCATGAAGGCTTCAATGAAGCACTGCAACACATCTGCTGCGACACTTGTCGGAGTTGCTCCTTCTTGTGCAATGCCTATGCATGCTTGAAGCTCCTCTTCGCAATGGTCTATCCCACCTATTTGGTGTTGCGACAATCATATGGTTCTTTGTAGCGGATACTTTGCCTCTATCACTCTTCGTCGTCACAACTAGGCATATACTTTGGCACCAACATAGCTTCAGGCTCCCCCCTCAAGCAAATGCTTTGCTGCTAAGTGTGTGATGGTCCCTACTTGCGAATCACCCTGATCGTCTCTAGCAGATGCTTTTTTACCACCATACTGCTGGTTGTTCGTCTCGTCTCTTCTAGATGGATGCGTTGCTACCACAGCTTCATCTCTATGTTGGAAGCGTTGCGTGGATGTAATCTTCGTTCTACAGGTCCAGTCGGTTTGGTTTTAACGCGGAGGGTCCTTCATCTCAACGCCTTTTCTTTCTCTTTTTTCTTTGGGTTGGTCTAGGTTGCTAATTGCTATTACTTCTGTGGTTTTGTAATCTGCACTAGGGGTCTACATTGTCGCTACGTTGTGCAATCCACTTATACTTTCTCTTAATAAAATACGTGTCACATATTTGCTAAAAAAGAATTCTAATAATAACTTGTTCAACCTTACAATTATTCCTATGCTAAAGAAACCTCACAACTATTCCTTTTGTTAGGAGAATGGTTTTAGTGGCGCAACAGCCTGCGTAATCCGTGATGAGCAGGGTCATTTTAAAGTAGTGCAGGCGCGCGATGGTATGAGAGAGCTATGGATGCCTGCATGATGGGAAGGTCTAGGTGGTCATTTTAAAGTAGTGCAAGCGCGCGATGGTATGACAGAGCTATGGATGCCTGCATGATGGGAAGCTCTAGGTTGTTGAGATGGTTTAGAACTCGTCATGCATCAAAGTGAGCAAAGAGTAGCGCTGGAGACAAATTGTCTGGAATTGATCAATTTATGGAAGAAACGAAATGACTAGCGCTCAGGTCTTGGACCTGTTTTGGAGGAGATTCATGCTCGAGCATCTCCAACAGTTTTGCAAAACTCTTCCAGATCCTTGTTTTTTTTTTTTTGAAAAAGGTGAAAATTGTCCTCAGTTTCTCATCTTGCTTTCCCATATTTCGGCGTTTCCCAAAACTTCACCCATTGCGCGCAGATATACGCGTATTACGACGCCACGCATCCGTCGAAGCCGCGACAATTTCCCTCAGCTCGTCCCTGCGCGGTTGGCCTTCTCTTCCCGGGGAAAAATGGTGCGGAAAGGGAAAGCGCGGGAAAAATGGTGTGGGTCTAAAGTTTTAGACTTTTGCAAGTTAATTATGGGTAACTATTGGAGATGAGTCTTTTTTCCTTTCCCATAATATTTTGGGAGCCGCCAAACTTTAAGATTTGGGAAACAATATTTACAGAACTATTGGTGATGCTCCTAGTCTTGCCTTTCATAGTTTCTCTTTTTTACTTATATATGTCAAAAGAAATTGTAATAACACATGTATTAGCAAAACAAGTATTCAAAACGCATCGCACGGAGATGTGGCATCTAACTCCGGCATGTGTGGAGGATTTGTTGCTCTCTTAGGCTTCGGCCGCTCAATGAATGAAAGGCAAGCAAGTCCAAAAAAAAAAAAAAAACCCTATTCCTTTGGTTCTACTTCTACGTTGTCTTCGCCAGCAATTGCATTACCACCACCGCCGCCGCTGCTGCAAGTTCGTCCCACCTTGAACTTGGCGTAGATGTCTCCCGCGTAGAACTTCCGCGTCCTCCATGCGAGGGCCAACGTCACCACTCCCGCGGCCACGGTGACCGCCGTGATGACCAAAAAGGACTCCTTGTAGCACCGGACGCCAATGCACGTAACCCCTTTCCCTGCCGCCGCCAGTGCGGTCACCGTGCTCTGCTGTCGCGCCGTCTCCCGGTCGTACATGCGGCCGGCGACGCGGACATTGAGGATGTACGACCCCAGCGGGCTGGCCGTGCCGCAGAAGTTGTACATGGTAGAGTAGTACCGGAGCCCGAACAGCTCCGACACGGTGGCGAGGATGAGCGGCGCCGCGGCGCCGAAGCAGAACCCGATCACCACCGACGCCAAATACAGCGACCCGGGCACGCCGAACGCGATCAGCAGGTGGCCCGGCACGGTGAGAAGGAGCACGCCGGCCAGGATGAGCGGCCGCGGGAGGTGGTACCGGGACAGAAGTGCCTCTGAGGCGAACCCAGCCGTGACGCGGCCGAGGTAGTTCCAGATGCTGATGAGGGAGACGAAGGTGGCGACGCTCCGCCGCGGGTAACCCAGTGACTCGCCGATCTGGCCCATGTTGTCGATCGCCGTCAGCGTGCCGCCCACCCCGAACACCGTCGCCGTGAACAGCAGCAGCATGTCCACGCTCACCAGCGCCTGCAGGATCGTGTAGTCCTCGCCGCGCGGCGGCGGACGAAGCGAAACCAGCAACCTTTGATAGGCCATCGACGTCGCGGGCGGGGGTGCCGGCGGCTGCTTCGCGTCTACAGTGACCTCCGGGGACAACTCCGGCGATGGCTCTGCCTGCGCTTCGTCGGGCGTGTTCTTGGACACAGCAGCCTCCTCGCGCAGGACGGTGGCGAAGCCAGGGAGGAGGAGCATGGACAGCACGACGGCGGCGCTGACGCCGTACTCTGCCCGCGTGAAATCGAACCGCTTCTGCAGGACGATGGCGACAAGGAGGTAGGCGGCGAGCGCGAGCGACACGTAGAGGAAGGCACAGAAGGCGCGGTACTCCCGGCGTACCGCGACGGGGAGCGCGGCGCGCGTATGATCCGGATGGTTCCGAGGAAGGCGACGGAGACCGCGGCCGGGAGCCAGCCGACGAGGAGGATGAGCGGCTTGGTGTCGCCGCCGCCGCCGGGGCCGTAGAAGGCGAGGTAGAGCTGGTTGAAGACGGCGCCGCTGAGGCCGACGAATCCCCTTGAGGAGGCCGAGCATGACGCCACGGCTCTCCGGGAAGTTCTTGACGCAGGTGACGAGCGCGCCAGTGTTGGCGAAGGCCTGGGAGTTGGCGCCGACAGCGATGTAGAGGCAGACGAGCCAGAGCGGTGGGGCCGGGCGGACTTGGCCCGTGACGGAGAGGTAGAGCATGAGGTAGCCGCCGAGGTTCATGGCAGCGCCGACGGCGAGGACGAGCCAGGGCGGGGCGAGCTCGGCGATGAGGCCCGCGTGGATGCCGACGTTGGCGCCCACGTCCTTGAAGAATCCCACCGTGTTGAGCTGCTCCTGCGTGTAACCCAGCGTCGACTTGATGTCCTTGGAGTAGATGGCGAAGATGTAGGTGGCGCCCGCCGCCGACATGATGAGGAACGAGCCGTACGCCATGAACCACCGCCCCCGCAGCACCTGCGCCGCAAACGCCGTCGCGGTGGTGACCATGGCCATGGCTGTCTAGCTGCTTGGTTGCAGAGTGTCGTCTGTCGCAGTCGCAGTAGTGCCGTGCTTCGTTCTATTGATGCCAGACACGACTGTATTGGGGGGAAAAAAAAAAACTGTAGCAGATAAGAAAAAAGTTGGCACATGTCTTGTTTGCTTGTTGACGACGTTGTTCTCCTTTGAATCGTGCATAAGCTTGAGCAACTTGTCACTTAACACTACCTTGGGTGGTTAATTTTTTCATTGGCATTTAGTATACAAGTCGATGCTACTACGACCTAGTACCTTGCTACCTGTCTCTTAATCAAATCGAAACATGACAGAATTATTGCTACTAGTTTGATTTTATGGGGCTCCGTTCTTTTTTTCTCAGTTTGGTCTTGATGCACGTTTATTTTGATCAAGTGACAACAAAATCAGCGGACAGTTTACTAAATTAAACGTCGTCCTCGATCATTGCGTGCAAGCTTAATTCCAGCATACTCCCTCCGTCTCAATATACATGTCATTTGAGCATCCAAAAAAATGTCCCACAATGGATGTCGTTTTAGCTTTTTCATGGTCTCCCACCCTATGAAAACTAGGGCATTTGGCTGTGTACGCCTCCGGGCGTAGAGGGCCGGATGATCTTCATCCTTTATCTAAAAAAAAAAATGAAAAGTAGGGCACCAGGTCCATATGTCAAATCCCTGTCGTCCACTACACAAGTAAATAAATAAAGAAAACATATGGTGAGAGGGAACGAGCCTTATCCTTTCATCACTCCGTCCCTCCCGCGGCGCTAATGGGCGGCCGGCCGGGCTTGCATTTCCCTGATCTCCTCCTCTATCGGTGTCGAGCGAGATCGCGCCCTCTCTTCTCTTCACCGCACCGGCGCGGCGGCCGTGGCGGTGCTGGCCCCTCTTCTTCTCTACCGGCGTTGAGGTCGCGCCCTCGGTCCTCCTACACCGGGGCGGAGGCCGCACTCGCCTTCATCTTCTCCTTCGGCAACTCACATTGGCAGATCCGTCGCTGGTGAAGGGAGCGCGGGGCCTCGGTGGGGCGAGCACAGCGTGGTGTGGTGCTTGGCGCGGTGGGTGTTGTTCTCGATGAGGTGTGATGGGAACGAGAGGAAAGAGAAATGTAGGGGTATGCAGATCTTTTGGCCGTCTCCTTGTTTTCAACACCGACTCCCCAAACAACATGTATTAGGGGATCGAAGGGAGTAGGCGCATTGCGGTGGCCAAGTGGGTCAGCATGCAGGGCATGAAATGATCAGTATGCGGCTGTACCTACTCGATCGGGCACTCGCATGAAGAAATCGAGTAGTTTCTATGTGTATTAACTGCCATGTCATCATTTTTGTTGAAGAGATAGCAAAGGTTTATGAAATCTTTTTCAAGTTTGAAGGTGGTTCTTCACATATATTGAAGGGGGCTTTGGTGTTTTTTACCCTCGCTTTTAAAAAATGGTGATTTTACCCTCATTTTTTTAACTTTGTAATTTTACCCTTGTTATTTCAAAATGAAGGGAGAATCTACCCCCTGTTACATTTAAGTCCCTTTAACGGTGTCAAAAAGGACCGAAAAAGGAGGGTAAAATCACCATTTCGCTAAAAAGCGAAGGTAAAATCAACAAATTCTCTTTCTTTTTTATTTATTTGTTACCCTTTAGTATGACATGTACCAACGGTGTTAAATAAGAAGGGTAGACGGAGGTTTCATTTGAAAAAAGTGAGGGTAAAAATGCAAAGTTGAAAAACGAGGGTAAAATCACCATTGGGCTTTAAAGTAAGGGTATAATCACCAAATTTCCTATATTGAATGGATGAAGAAACCACAGGTATTGCGTTGGGGAGGACTGAGATCATTTCTACCCATTTCTCTAGATCTTGTTCGCCCGACGTAGCTTGGTGGCCGTGCACCGCGAAGAAATCATTGTGTCCGGACGGACTGGTTGCGGTTGGCGAGGAACGCGACAGATTCGTCGTCGATGAGGTGCATAACATCTTTCACGTCGCAGAGCTTGCCCTCATGGTCTCCACCTCAACCAGGCTTCTCACCGGGGACATGACCGTCAATTAGCTGCATGCCTTAACCACTGCTACCTGAAACTCCCTTCCCAATGCTAGGCACGAGCTGCCATACTCCGAAACTCCTCTTCCCTAGCATCAGCAAGCCACTCGGAACTCCTTCCCAGCGCTTGCGCCACTGGCTGGCCTCAGATCCGTTGGTTTGAGACATCTAAACACATAATGATCTAGATGTCACAAAGGAAGGAAAGGTGGGAGCGGTCGAAGAAGGAGAATTGGAGAAGGGATAGGAGTGGGCGTGGGTTGACACGAGGAGTTCATTGTGTGTGCATGACAAATGGAAGGGTTTGGGACGAGTCCTACTCGTGTGCTTCTCCCATCATTGTTGACATATACAAATGTCAATATCATTCATGAAGGCTTTTTTAAAGCATTCTGCAACCCATCTGCCACTGCACCTGTTGGAGTTACTCCTTCTTGTGCAATGCCTTTGTAAGCCACCATCATATGGTTCTTTGCAGTAGATACTTTGCCTCTATCACTCTTCTTTGACGAATGCTTTGTTGCAGTCGCTACTCGGCGAACACTTTTTGCCACCAAGATCTCTTTAGACTCCCCCGTGAGGCAAATGCTTTTGTTGCTAACTATGTGCTAGTCCCTACTTGCGAATACTTAGCCTCTTCCTAACCCTGATCATCTCTAGCAGATGTTTTTGCCGCCATACTGTTGGATCTCAATGGATGTTTTGCAGCTGCAGCTTCATCTCTGTGTTGGCAACTATTGCATGGATGTAATCTTCAGTCCGCAGGTCCAGTCGGTTAGGTTTTGAGGCATAGGGTTCGTTTTGTCTCAACGCCTTTTCTTTCTATTTTTCCTTTCATTTTGCTTTTGGATTGGTCTAGGTTGCTAATGTCTATTGTCTTTGTGGTTTTGCAATTTGCACTAGGGGTCTACATTGTCGCTGCATTGTGCAATCCACTTATACTTTCTCTTAAAATATGTGTCACATATCTAGAAAATAGAATTCTAAGGCCTCGTTTGGCAAAGCTGAGCTGTTTTGGAAAAAAAAAAAAAAGTTTGGTAAATTAGCTTCATCAACAACTTCATACATGGATATGAGAAAGAATTGAATGAGAGCTATGATAAGCTAATATTTTCAGCTCTCTCCCACTTCCCCTTTTGGGAGGAGAAAAACTTCCTCATGGGTAAAGTTGTTTTGAAAATAGGTGTTCGGCTAAAAAAAAATAGACCACAACAGCTCATGAAGCTATTGTCAGCTATACCTAACATGCCCTGATAATAACATGTTCAACCTTACAATTAATGCCCAAAGCAATAGCGCTGCTGTTATACTTGAAGTCCAAAAGAAATAAAATAACCGTGCATAAGCATTGACCAACGACAAATGGATTGACCATATCTATCTGCCTGTATCGGGGAAGAAGTAACACGATTCATCATGCTCGGGAAAGCATAAGAAGAGTAGTGATGAATGAAACAATAGAAGATTCTATAACGTGGAGATGGGCAGTAGATGGAGAATACACTACGAAGAGTGCTTATCATACAGTTCACTGGAGTTTTTAGTAGATTAAAATTGACGTCGATGTGAAAGGCTAAGGAAGAGCAGAAATGCAGGTTCTTCGCTTGGGCGTTACTGCACAAAAAAACCCTAACGGCCCATAATCTTCTCAAAAGGGGCTGGACGGATGATATGGATTGCAAGCTTTGTCCAAGCGGTCAAGAGATACCGACACATCTATGCAAAGATTGTCCATTCACAAAGGAGGTTTGGGCCATCATAAAACAATGGTTTAATCTTTCGGTATTGGATTCAGTTAATGAGGCGGGTCACTGCATGCGTGCGGGTAGAGATGTAGGCGGAAAATCGACAAACGTAAAAAGAAGGCATGTAGATGGGATTTTCATTTATTTTTGGTGGAATATATGGAAGGAGAGGAACAGAAGAACATTTCAGCACATCTCGCTCAGCCCGTTGCAAGTTGTCGGATGATGCAAGGAAGACATCACACAACACCAGTTGGCTATGGGTCCTAGAAATGGCGAAAACATCTATGCAGTAGATGTTTTCTCTTTGCGGCGTTTTTGGGTTCGATTTTTTTCCAATAGAGGAGTTAGTCGTTTTTTTCAGTCGGTTTTGCAGTGTCTTCGATTCCGAGTTGTTTTGTTTTGAGGGGATCTTGTAGATAAACCTTTGTAAAGTTTTTTTTTTAGCTTATATTCGTCTAATAAAATCTGCGACAAAGCTTTTTTTGCTGTTCTTTCGAAAAAAAGCCTTACAATAATTCCTAGGCTAAAACAAACCCAAGAACTATTCCTTGGGTTCTACTTCTAGTTCTACCTCTACCTTGTCTTGACCAGCAATGACATTAGCATCACCACCACTACTACAAGTGGTTCCCGCCTTGAACTTGACGTAGATGTCTCCGGCGTAGAACTTCCGAGTCCTCCATGCGAGGGCCAGCGACACCACCGCCGCGGCCACAGTGACCGCCGTGATGACCAAAAAGGACTCATTGTAGCACCGGACGCCAATGCACGTGACCCCCTTCCCCGCCGCCGCCAGTGTGGCCACCGTGTTCTGCTGCCGCGCTGCTTCCCGGTCGTACATGTGGCCGGCGACGCGGACGTTGAGGACGTACGTCCCTAGCGGGGGTGGCCGTGCCGCAGAAGTTGCACATGGTGGAGTAGTACTTGAGCCCGAACAGCTCCGACACGGTGGCGAGGATGAGCGGCTGCGCGGCGCCCAAGCAGAACCCGATCACCAGCGACGCCACGTACAGCGACCCGGGAACGCCGAACGCGATCAGCAGGTGGCCCAGCACGCTCAGCAGGAGAACGCCGGCCAGGACGAGCGGCCTTGGGAGGCGGTACCGCGACAGCAGGGCCTCCGACGCGAATCCTGCGGCGACACGGCCGAGGAAGTTCCAGATGCTGACGAGGGAGACGAAAGTGGCGACGCTCTGCCGCGGGTACCCCAGCGACTCGCCGATCTGGCCCATGTTGTCGATCGCCGTGAGCATACTGCCACAGCCGAACAAGGATGCCGTGAAGAGCAGCAGCATGTCCAGGCTCACCAGCGCCTGCAGGATCGTGTGGTCCTCGCCGCGCGGCGGCGGCCGCAGCGAAAGCAGCAACCTTTGGCCCGACGTCGCTGGTGCTGGTGGCTGTTTCGTAGCCGCGGGCAGAGCCGGCGTGGCTTTGCAGCTTGTTCTTCAGCTGACGTGTTGGTGATGTTGGACTTGAACAGCACGGCTTCCTCGCGTAATACGATTCCGAGCGGGAGCAGCAGCATCAGGAACACGACGGCGGCGCTAGCGGCGTACTCTGCCCGCGTGAAATGGAACCGCTTCTGCAGGACGATGGCGACAAGAAGGTAGGCGGCGAGGGCGAGCGACACGTAGAGGAAGGCGCAGAAGGCTTGGTACTCCCGGCGTACCGCGACGGGCAAGCGCGGCGCGTGTATGATCCGGATGGTAGCGAGGAAGACGACCGAGACGGCGGCGGGGAGCCATCCGACGAGGAGGATGAGCGACCTGGTGTCGCCGCCGCCGCCAGCGGGGCCGTAGAAGGCGAGGTAGAGCTGGGTGTAGATGGCGCCGCTGAGGCCGATGAAGCCCTTGAGGAGACCGAGCACGACGCCGCGGCTCTCGGGGAAGTTCTTGACGCAGGTGGCGAGTGCACCGGTGTTGGCGAAGATCTGAGAGTTGGCGCCGACGGCGATGTAGAGGCAGACCAGCCCGAGCGGTGGGGCGGGGCGGACGCGGCCTGTGACGGAGAGGTAGAGCATGAGGTAGCCGACGAGGCTCATGGAGGCGCCGACGGCGAGGACGAGCCACGGTGGGGCGAGCTCGGCGAAGAGACCTGCGTGGATGCCGATGTTGCCGCCCAGGTCCTTGAAGAAGCCGACGGTGTTGAGCTGTTCCTGCGTGTACCCCAGCGTCGACTTGATGTCCTTGGAGTAGATGGCGAAGGTGTAGGTGGCGCCGGCGGTGGACAAGATGAGGAAGGAGCCGTACGCCATGAACCATCGTCCTCGCAGCACCTGCGCCGCGAACGCCGTCGCCGCGGCCATGCCTGGCTGCGAACTGTTGTCGTGGAGTAGCCAAGCTGGGTGTGTGCTCTGTTCTAACTTGTAAGGATGGCGCCTTAATGATATTGGACAAAAATGCTGCAGCCTGCAGTTAGTTCAAAAGATTGTAATGGTGGGGAATATGCATACAGCACTTATTAGCGTGCTTTTTCTAGTTTAATTAACTCTTTACCGGAGCATGGATTCGTGACAGGGCATGGATAGGTGAGTGGGAAACTTTTCCTTTTCTAGTTGCATTGGTTTGCCCCAGGTCCCTTTGTAATGCAACTTTCTTTCTCTTAATGAAAAACATGCTTAAATACGTTCGTGAAAAAAAAATACTAGCATTTAGCCTAAGCAACCTGTCACTTAACAGTGCCATGAGCGATTATTTTAATTGGCATTTGGGAGGCTACAAACTGCAACTAGTTTATATGAGTTGATGTTGCTATATTACCTAATACATACTAACCTGCCTACTAACAATCAATTGAAACATTGCAGAATTGCTAGTTTGGTTCTATAGGGCTTTGTTCTTTTTTTTAGTTTGGTCTTGGTGCACTTTTAATTTGATCAAGACAACAAAAAACAGCCGGCAGTTTACCGCATACTCCCTCCGTCCCATAAAGTTTGACGTTTTTTGACTTTTTGAACTTCATGTTTGACCATCTATCTTATTCAAAATATTTAGGTAAATAATAAAATAAATTATTCAATATTTAAGTATCTTTATTGATAAAATAAGTCATAACAAAATAAATTATATTTATGCAAAAATTTGAATAAGACGAATCATCACACATGATGACACGTAATCCGGGGCAACAAACTCAATGGGACGGAGGGAGAATGCGCATAGCAGTACGTAGCCAGTGAGTCGGCGTACAGGGCATCGAATGGCTGTACCGAAGAAATCAGAGTAGTTTCTATGTGTATTAACGTCATGCCAAGCATTTTAATGATGTGAAAACTTATTTGACGAGAGAGCAAAAATTTATGAAATCCTTTCTAAGTTAGAAGCTAGTTATTCACATATATTGATGGATGAAGAAATTGCAGGCAGAGGGCGGCATCATTTCTACCATTCTTGTATAGATTTCCAGACGGCCTGCATTAAACGGGCTGGCCCGGTGCGGTGCGAAAAAGCACGGCCCGAGAATGGTCCAACCGGCATCAACCGTGCCCGTGCACGGCCCGCCCACGGGCGCGATGTCGACACGGCGTGCTAGCCCGTGCACGACCCGTTTTAGTGGCGGGGCGTGGGGTGGCACAGTTCCGGCCATTGGATTCCCCATGCTTGATTGGCAACCATTGGATCGACTAGTTAATCTAGATATAAAAAGCACATCCCTTCCTATTCTCTCTTATTTTCTTCCCTTCCCAGCCGCCACTATTCTCTGGCTCCTCCTGTACTACTCCATCTCCTCCCGAGTACGCTCCAAACCATAGCTCCCTCCCTCACTCGTCTTCTCCCCAAGACCACTCCCTCCCTACTCGTCTTCTCCACAATACAACAGTGGCGGTGTGAGCCAGCCGTGGCGGTTCGGGCGGCCATGAGCGCCGGATGCGTCAACGTAGCGGCGGTGGTGCGCCACGCGTAGCGCTAGACGCGGCAGCGCAGCGATGGCTGCGCGCAGCCAGGGCGCAGCAGGGCGGCATGCAGCAGGTCCTCGACGTCAACGCTTCCTCGGGCGGCCGACGCCCTCGCCGCGGCGGCGCAGGCCCGACGACACGATGGGCCCGGACGAGCACGCCGACCGCCATGCCCGAAGCACGACATGACATGGATGGCGTGGCCGTAGTGTCGTGCCTGGGCGAGATGCCGACATAATGGCACTACACGGAACGACAGCGCGCCGTCGTGCCAAACCGCGCCATGCCCACCCGTGTCGTGCCACACCGCGTGCCTATGCCAATGCCATGTCGGGCGACATGTTTGGAAATCTATAATTCCTAAAGATCTTGTGCACCCGACGGATCTTGGTGGCGGATGATGTAATGGCCATGCTCGATGAAGAAATTGTTGTGGCAAAAAAAAAAAAAAACCTTGTGGCAAAGGCGAGGAATGTACGCGACAGAGTCGTTGTCGTCAATTAGGACAACAATGAGGTCAAGAGCATCTCCCGCTGCACGCGGCTTGTCCTTGTGGTCTCTTCCTCGGCCGCTTCCTACCTTAACCATTGCTCCCCAAAACTTTTCCTCTCATTACTCGGCATGGGCTACCCTACTCCGAACTCCTCTTCCCTAGCGCCCGGCAAGCCACCCGAACTCCTTTTTTAGCGCTTTGTGCCGCGCTGTCCGCCACGAGATCCGTCGGTTTGAGTCCACACCGTGCACTACACTCGGCTCATAGGGATCTAGATGTCGCGAAGGTGGGAGCAATTGAAGAAGAATTGGAGAACGGAGAGGAGCATGCATGGGTTGACAGGAGGAGTTCATTGTGTGTGTCGAGGTGGGGCATGACATAGGGATGGCTTTGGGACGAGTCCTACTCATGTGCTTCTCCCAAAATTATTGGCATCTGGAAATGTCAATATCCTTCATCAAGGCTTTGTTGAAACACTTCTACAACCCATCTGCCATTGCACTAGTCAGAGTTGCTCCTTCTTGTGCAATGCTTTCATATGCTTCAAGCTCCTCTTCGCAATGGTCTATCCAACCTCTTTGGCATTGCCACTGTCATATGGTTCTATGTAGTGGATACTTTGCCTCTATCACCCTCTTTGGCGGATACTTTCTCATCATCGCTACTCGGCACATACTTTACCACCAACATCGCTTAGGATTCCCCTCTCGGGCAACTGCTTTGCTGCTACGTGTGTGATGGTCCCTACTTGCGAATACTTTGTCGCTTTGTCAACCTAATCATCTCTAGCATATGATTTTGCCGCCATACTACTGGATGCTTGTCTCGTCTCTTCTCGGTGGATGCTTTGCGACCACGACTTCATATCCGTGTTGGCAAGCGCAAGTAGTTTCCGATCACTTGTCACTAGGTGGAAGTGTTGGTCACGGTTGGCTATATTTGCTATTGCGGAAAATAACCAAGTGTTGAGATATAAAATTGAGACCGGGCAGGATAGTTGTGTCCCCTCTGTGTCGATTAAGGACTATTTCTTTGTTGGACATCAGTCGTGATTGAAGGACTCCTAGCACTTAGTTGGCCGACCTGAGGTGGCCGACCTGAGGCTGCCGACCGCGAAAGCCAAGTAGCTCTGCTCGGACCGGGATGTGGCCGGTTGTACGTGTTGGTAGTCCTTAATACCTATTTTTTACCACCAAAATCTTAATGAAATAAGATAAAAATGATTATCAAACTCTAGAATAGGGGTTACAAGTAATAATCGGTTCCACGAGTTTTGGTAGTTTATCCTTTTTCAGGTGAACATTCATGAAAAACATGGAAATATTACAAGAATATACAATTACAAATTATATTTCCATCACATAAGGTCTAGAGGAGTGAGGCTCATCATCAAGCCAATCGAGCCCAAGAAGAAAAGGCCCAAATCGAGTTCGGGCCAAGTTTGGATTGTAGGAGCACTCTAGAGTATTTTTGGCATAACTCCCTCATCCGAACTCCATTTTCAGAAATCTACCCACCGTTGGAAAGGTAACGACGAGGCCTACGAGAGGCCATGAATTCTCAACCCAAACGGAGCCAATTTGGGTCCAACCGACTGGTGGGTCCAGACGGACCGCAGCGAGCCCGTTCGCCCCAACTTTGGTTGGTTGATGCATGCTGCCATGCATATGACGTTTGTGGGGGTGCTTTGTTGGAATATAATATTGAAACCGCCTAAAGTTGGTCGGTTTGCACCTTCCATTTGAGGATGAACATTTTCCAAAGAGCCCTCTCTCATCTACCTATAAAAGGAGGCTTCTCCCCTCTCATATGGTTCTATCCAGTGGATACTTTGCATCTATCACCCTTCTTTGGCGGATGCTTTCTCATCATCGCTACTCGGCGGATACTTTGCCACTAACATCTTCAGGCTCCCTCTCGGACAAATGCTTTGCTGCTAAGTGTGTGATGGTCCCCTGTGACACCCCGGCTCAGAGCTTAATAAGGTTGATAGAATACTCATACCAACAAGTTGCAACTTCTTTTCCGGAAGCCCATCTCTTAAAAACTCCAAAGTTAAGCGTGCTTGGCCTGGGTCGATGGGTGACCGACCGGGAAGTCCTTCCCGGTGCGCATGAGTGAGGACAAAGTGCGCAGAAAAAGACCGGTGTTGGTCCTGTGAGGGCGTCTTGATCCTTAGAGAGTGTCGGATGTAAGCGGGCCTGACCTCGAGGAGGCGGGACGTTACAGTCCCTACTTGCGAATACTTTGTCGCTTTGTCAACCTAATCATCTCTAGCATATGCTTTTGCCGCCATACTGTTGGATGCTTGTCTCGTCTCTTCTCGATGGATGCTTTGCGACCATGACTTCATCTCTATGTTGGCAAGCGCTGCATGGATGTAATCTTCGTTCTGTATGTTCAGCTGGTTAGGTTTTGAAGAGGAGAGAGGATTGTAGAGTTACTCCCTCCATTGCAACCAATGAAGCCAGTTTTGAGCGATGCCCAAAAACATGGAGCAACACAACTACTTTCACCGATGCCAGCTGAAGCCAGATTGATAAAATATTGTTTCCTTCGCACCCATCGAGACGAAGACGACAACGGTCTGCTGGCTGGTTTAGTATAGTATCTACTTTTTCATTTACTTTCAACTAGATTGTTGGCAGGTCCCACATGTGGTGCTTGGTAATTATAGTTTAGGGTATATGTGTTGCCACACATACTTACGGAAAGTAGGTGTTGCTACCACTACGAGCTAACTTCAGCGGTGCTAGAATTCATATATGGAGGCTGGTGTTTTTTAAGGCACCACTGTCACACCATGGAAGGTCTAAAAGAAACCTCACAACTATTCCTTGGGTTCTACTTCTACCTCTACTTCTTCCTTGTCTTCACGAGCACTGGTATTACCACCACCGTCGCGGCCGCTGCAAGTTCGTCCTGCCTTAAACTTGGCGTAGATGTCTCCTGCATAGAACTTCCGAGTCCGCCATGCGAGGGCCAGCGTCACCACCGCCGCGGCCATGGTGACCGCCGTGATGACCAAAAAGGACTCTTTGAAGCACCGGACGCCAATGCACGTAACCCCTTTCCCTGCTGCTGCCAGTGCGGCCACCGTGCTCTGCTGTCGCGCCGTCTCCCGGTCGTACATGCGGCCGGCGACGCATACATTGAGGACGTACGTCCCCAGCGGGCTGGCCGTGCCGCAGAAGTTGCACAAGGTGGAGTAGTACTTGAGCCCGAAAAAGCTCCGACACGATGGCGAGGATCAGCGGCTGCGTGGCGCCCAAGCAGAACCCGATCACCACGGACGCCACGTACAGCGACCCGGGCACGCCGAACGCGATCAGCAGGTGGCCCGCCACGCTGAGCAGGAGCACGCCGGCCAGGACGAGCGGCCGCGGGAGGCGGTGCCGGGACAGCAGGGCCTCCGATGCGAATCCTGCGGCGACGCGGCCGAGGTAGTTCCAGATGCTGATGAGGGACACGAAGGTGGCGGTGCTCCGCCGCGGGTACCCCAGCGACTCGCTGATCTGGCCCATGTTGTCGATCGCCGCCAGCAAGCCGCCATAGCCGAACAACGACGCCGAGAACAGAAGCAGCATGTCCACGCTCACCAGGGCCTGCAGGATCGTGTAGTCGTCGCCGCGCGGCGGCGGCCGCAGCGATAGCAGCAACCTTTGGCCCGCCGTCGCTGGCGCTGGTGGCTGTTTCGTGGCCACTGGCAGAGCCGGCGTGGCGGCAACTTGCTCTCCAGCTGACGTGTTGGTGATATTGGACTTGAATAGTGCTGCCTCCTCGCGTAATACGATTCCGAGCGGGAGTAGCAGCATCAGGAGCATGACGGCGGCGCTGGCGGCGTACTCTGGCCGTGTGAACTGGAGCCGCTTCTGCAGGACGATGGCGACCAGAAGGTCAGCAGCGAGAGCGAGGGACACGTAGAGGAAGGCGCAGAAGGCGCGGTACTCCCGGCGTACCGCGACGGGAGACCGCGGCGCGCGTATGATCCGTATGGTGGCGAGGAAGGCGACGGAGACGGCGGCAGGGAGCCAGCCGACGAGGAGGATTAGCTGCTTGGCATCGCCGCCACCGCCGGGGCGGCCGTAGAAGGCGAGGTAGAGCTGGGTGAAGATGGCGCCGCTGAGACCAATGAAGCCCTTGAGGAGGCCGAGCACGACGCCGCGGCTCTCGGGGAAGTTTTTGACGCATGTGGCGAGCGGGCCGGTGTTGGCGAAAGCCTGCGAGTTGGCTCCCACGGTGATGTAGAGGCAGACGAGCCAGAGCGGCGGGTGGGCGCCAGCGCGGCCCGTGACGGAGAGGTAGAGCATGAGGTAGCCGCCGAGGTTCATGGCTGCGCCGATGGCGACGACGAGCCAGGGCGGGGCGAGCTCGGCGATGAGGCCGGCGTGGATGCCGACATTAGCGCCCACGTCCTTGAATAATCCCACGGTGTTGAGCTGCTCCTGCGTGTACCCCAGCGTCGACTTGATGTCCTTGGAGTAGATGGGGAAGGTGTAGGTGGCGCCAGCGGTGGACAAGATGAGGAAGGAGCCGTACGCCATGAACCACCGCCCTCGCAGCACCTGCGCCGCGAACGCCGTCGCTGTGGCCATGGCCTGCTGCGGACTGTTGTCGTCGAGTAGCCAAGCTTGGTCTGTCGCAGTCGCACAGCAGAGTGCGTGCTTTGTTCCAAGGATTGGCACCGTAATTATATTGGGAAAAAAGTGCTGCTGTTAGTTCAAAAGTTTGTACTTTTTGGAAATGCAGGCAACACTTAGCGTGTTTTTACTAGTTTACGGCTTGGATAGGTGAGTAGGAAACTTTTTTCCCCTAGTTGCATTGGTTTGCTCCAGGTCGCTATGTCTTGTAACTCTCTTTCTCTTAATGAAAGACATGCCAAAGAGCCTCTAGCCCAATGGTTAGAGCCACTCTGAGGCACTCTCCACAACGCCGACGAAGAACGCGGAGTTCGCCGCCGAACAGCAACGTAGAGGGGTTGAGGGAAGAAGATGACCTACAAACGGGACAGAGAGATAGATTGGTTGTCGATTGGATGTAGATGGGATCAAATCGCCATGAACCTCTTTATTATATAGAGGAGGGTGGTCTTATCCTTTTAGGAAACCGCCCTTGACGTTTCCAAGCATCAAAAACCGACCTAAACACGATTGGAAACAAATCGGTTCGATCTCGTGACGGACACGGGCCCGCATCGGGACCGACGCCGCGATCGCCTTGACCAGACGCTCCGGCCGACGGGTCCGGTCGAATTTCCGATAAGGTCTGCGGCCGGCTCGCGACGCGCGACCCGACCGATCCCGGGACCGGACGCCGGACCGACCCATGGGTGCGTCCGGCCGATGGCCCGAAATTAGCCTGGTTCCAACGCCCGCCGACCGGACTCGCGATGTGGGTTGACCGGATGCTCCGGTCCAACGCGTCCGATCGGTTTAACAGAAAGGTCTGCAAACCGATCGTGGGGCGCGACCTGACCGGGACGCTAGGACCGGACGCTAGGACCGACGCGCCAGCCCCGTCGCATTCCGCAGAGCCCTTTTCGAACCTCCTCGAGAATTTGACTAAGTGCGGAAATTTGCGGTGACTTGGACCTCCAAAATATGGCTAAGTCCGGATTTTTACCGTGACTTAGACCACGCCATTTTTGGGTGTCAACAGTACCTTTACTAGAATGGCCGATGAAGATATGCTAAGCCTTTGGGATGAGGTTTGTCAAATTAATTACCTCAACAATTTGTTACACTGATGATGAAGATGCCATGATTTGGCAGTTCTCTTCAAATGGGAGATACTCTGTCCAATCACTCTAAAAACTAGTTAACTTCAGAGGGATTCAGCCTGCGTTAGTCCCATCCATTTGGGTTATTAAAATTCCACTTAGAGTACACTATTTTCTTTGTTTTTTTTTTATCAAAAACAAGATTTTGAGAAGAGGTAATCTTAGTAAGGGGAGGAAAGTGAAGGATCCCACTTGTCTTTTCTGTTCCGAGGTTGAATCAGTGCACCATCTCTTTTTTTTTGATTGCGCTGTTGCTAGACAAATGTGGGCGGTCCTTTCTAGAATCTTAACGGATTTAGGAAATTCTTTGGAATCTATTGGCAAATTTTGGTTAAGTAGTAGTTATCGTCATGGCGTGGTAAATATTATAACTTCTGCAGCCTTTTGGTGTCTCTGGAAACTTACGAACGATTTGTGCTTTGAGAGAAGGCAGCGGAGGAGGATGGCTATACTCTTCGATTGCGAAGACTATTCAAAATTGGGGAATGGTGCAGATAAAGCAAGAAGCTGTTCAAGTTCTTTAACTGGAATGGAGGTATATGATGGAGAAACTGGAAACGCATGGAAGAGCACTTGGGGAGCAAACCTGCTTCATGCTGCTCATTTCTGATGTTTGGTTTGTTGCTGTTCGAATGGCATGGCCACCTGCTGTAATCTGGCAAATTTTTCTGTCGTCTTTTGCTTTTAGCTTGTTGGCTGCTTGGCAGCGTTTAGATCTAGACCCTAAACATGGTTTGTTTCTGGGTTTTGGGAACGCTTAAAACGTTTTCAGATGGCATCCCCATTTGTCGGCGCTGTAATCTGTTATCTGGTCTATTGACATCGGTTAATGGACAGGGGGTTATGCCCTTTAATTTGAAAACAAAAATACACCCTGACCTACTATATGCCGTCCTCTGTCACTGGGCATTGCAGTGGCCAGTGAGTCAGCGTGCAGGGCATGTAATGGCCGTACCTATCATACTGAGATTATTTACACTCCCTCTGTATTCCATTGCCTTGAAAATTCTATCATGATAAAGAACTTTGCTAGTGTGCAGTCCATCTATGATTACTGCCACCACTCAATTATGTTTGAATATAATTAAAGCACTGTCCATCATGGTGTTTATATTTTGTAGGGATCGATGGCATTCTCTCCTTCACTCTCTCGTCTAACATCGGCGCAGCTGTTAAAACATCGAGACTCGAGACGGGGTACTCACGTCGTATCTAGAGGAGAACCTTGAGATTAGCGTGGTGGCAGTGGACAGCAATGGCACAGGCGGCGGCGGCGTGCCGTCCGAGCCTAGGATGTGGCGGAGGTAGGGGCACTCATGCTCGGATTTGTAGAAGCTTGGGATTAGCATGGTGGTGGCGGAGGTGGGGACACTCGTGCTAGGTCTAGAGGAGGTCAGGTTGGGTCATGGTTGAGGGTGGCGGCGACCTCGACGGTTGCTAGAAACAGGTTGTTAGTAGGGGAGAAAGTTGCAGGGAGAAGAGAAGGCATGTGTAAGGACATGTTTGGACAAAAGGAGGTGTGGGTAGCTTTCTGCGTCTGCGCACCCTCGGTGTATTACATACCTACATTTTTTTGGCAACAGTAGAATACTAAAGTTTGATTGTTTAATTTATTTATATTAATTATTAGATATCACGTAGCGTTAGCGTAAGCATTATACTAGTAGCTAGTAGAGCAGCAAAATCCAAAATAAAAATTGCCGGTGAGTTTTGAAAACATTTCGGAGGCGGAGGTTCAGTTAGTGAAATATTTTGGGTTCAGCTACCAGCAATCTTTGTTTGTATTTTGTAATTGTTGTTCTACTCAAAAGATTGGTCTAGCACACTTTTTTTAACTAAAACACACCCCCGCAATAATCGTCGTTCGTTACCAACCAAACTTTACTTCACTGTGACAGTTTCAATCTTTCAGACCAGAGGCGGGCACCCGGCCGGCACCGGGTCCAGGGGCCGGCAGCCATGGCGGACGCCGGGGTGACGGGGGTGGTGGCCAAGTTGGGTGAGCTAGCGGCGGAGGAGGCGACGGCGTTGCTGCGCGTGGACGCCGAGATCCGGACGCTGCGCCGGAAGCTGGCCTACCTGCAGGCGCTCGTCCGAGGGGCCGACCGCCAGCGCCGCGGCCGCGCGAGCGAGCTGCTCCTGCTCTGGCTGCGGGAGACCAGGGAGGTCGCCTTCGAGGTCGAGGACGCCGTCGATGAGTTCCACCTCCGCGTAGAGACCTGCCGCCTCGGGGCCCGGTGGCGCCGCCGCTGCAGATGGTGGTGGGGATGGCACCACGACGCCGTCAGCCTCGTCCAGGCCCTCGCCACGCAGGTGCTCATTCTGATTCCAGTTCCACTGCGGTGTAGTACATCACTTATCAGTACCAACGAAATTTTTCTAATAATAGAAATTGAGAAAAGGGATCACTTCACTAGTATGTAGTAGAAAGTAGAAGCTGAATTGAATGATATCTCTGACTTTGTGGTTTCATTTTTTTCATGTTAACTGATTGTTTGCTGAAATCAATACAACTTTGCAAGCGAGCTATGGTAATAGAGAAAAATTGGGAAACACAAAATGCTACTTTGCATCTCCTAAACAACAAGACATGGCATTGCATTAGTTTCAGAGACATATTCTATTAGACTATTACTGAACCTCTAGGCTCTAGGCAAAGATGTCCATCACCGTGGCATTACACATCGCTGTAGACATCTCGTACTTGTCCCTGTACTAAGCTATATTCATGTTTAAATGATTGGTTATGGTGCATCCTTCTTGAAATCCATCAATGCAGAAAAGAAAATAAATATGTATCATGGAGTCTATATGGGGAAATATGCGTACAAAACATTGATGGGTTGGGGATTTTTCTTGGAATCCATTCTATGCTCTCTGATCAAATTACACCTGTGGCTACTTAATCCAGGACTTCAGTTTTGTTCTGAAATTATCACTTGTGTGGTCAATACCAAACTTTTGTTTTGCAGCCAATGGATAACACTGTTAGTTTCTATGGTCAGACATGTTTAGTGCCCTTTGGATATCAGCTACTGTTGTTTCACATGCCTCTATTTTCTGAGATTCTTTCTCCACAGTTTAGCTCGTCTTTCCAATCAGTACATCATTAAAGACCTTGTGATCTTTTTAGACAAATAAATCTGTGCTCTCTCGAGTCCAAAATGTAAGTCATTTAAGTTTTGTGAGTCAAACTATGGCCAAGTTACACCAAATTAGTTTTATTAAATCCACCATGGAATATGTTAGGGTAGTCGACCATTTGTTTGGTATTATATTTTTAAAATATATTTTCTGTAAATTTTGTCAAAATTAAACAAATTTGATTTAGGAAAAAATTAAAAATACTTACATTTTTGAAAAAATGCAGTACTGATCTACGGATGTCTCCTTTTGTTTTTATTTGAAACCAGGCAATCTGCTGCTTTGGTTTGGTTTAGTGACCCTGTGAATACATTTGAGGTTCATCACATGTCTATATGTTAATGGTCTGCAAATTAACATGTCTATGATGCGCAGATTTTTGTACGTCATGGGCTGTCAAATCAAATATCTAAGATCAATGAAAGGATTGATGAAATTAATCAGAACAAGGAAACATATCAAATTGAAAGTTCTCCTTCTGAAATTTGGAGTTCATCATCAATTGAAGTGGATCCTGAGTGGTACACTACTATCTGGTTTTCATTTCTTTTTATTGTTTTGTTCTTTCATTTGACCTCTTTTTTTTATTATCCTGTATTCCATGACACAATTTCATTTTAAAGTTGTCCCTATTCTGTTTCTGTGTTTCCCTATTCCTTTTTTTCTTTTGGGTGCACCTCACTTCTACATGTAGATAGTGCTGCAAAATATCGTATGTTCCCAAAACCAATGAGGAAATATCTTTTCGTCCTACTACCTGCTAGTTCTAGTGTTCAAACGTTTGGCACTTCATTTTAACATGTATATTGTGATTCTGGTTTAAGGCGATCAAACTGTGAAGGTGCATTTTCCTTTACTAGTGCAGTAGTTAGGTGTGTATCACTTCGAAAAATGTTGCATGGTGAACACATGCTGGCCTGTTGGTAAATTTTGTACCATCAATCCAATATATACTGTCTATAAAGTATTGGAACTTGGTGTAGTGATGATTGTTATGGTTGGGATAGTCTTTCAAGATGTGAGAAGAGCTAAAGAGTTGAGTGTGTTGGCCCTTTACCATGTTCAGGAGTGGGCAAAATACCAGTCACTTTATTATATTAGATTGCATGGAACACAACTGCATCATGTAAAGGTATTATATTGATTACTGTTAGCCAGCCCTAGTTGTTTGCTGGTGCAAAGGGTCTTTGAGCCATATGACAGCCTAGCCATGTTGTCAATGCCGTTCATCTAGAATTGCAGTGGCAAGTGAGTAATGATCAATCTGATGTAGCATAGGGTTGTTCTAATTTCTCACTCTCCCTTGCAGATGAGAGATCTGTTTGCACCTTTCCCTGTATTGTTAGCTCCACCTGTTAGATGGAAAAAATGTGAGGCCTAATATCACATTTTGATGTGTTCCTGCAGAGAATTGTGAACCTTTTAGTGTACCATTCCAAAGTGCCCTTTAGGAATACATAATGTGTCAGTCCCCTGTTTTGTTATATGCAACTTTGTAATTTGTAAACATATTATATGTCTATATGGCTGAACTCATCGATTTAATATTGATATAAAACTGACTGAAACATTCTGCAGGTACGAGGATAAATATGTTATAGGCTCTAGAGAAAGTGAATTTGCTATCCTTAAGGACCTAATCATAAACAAAGAGGGAGATATTTTTCACCGGGCTGTCATCTCAATTTTAGGGGAGCGTGGCATTGGAAAGACTACACTTGCAAAGAAGCTGTACAATGACCCAGATATCATAAAACACTTTGAGGTCCATGCATGGGTATGTCTTCCACCTCATATCAGGTTCAGGGACTACATTGAGATTATGTACTTGCAAGTCAGCTCACAGGTTCCAGAAACTCCTGAGAAAAATGATAGTACAGCATTTGCACCTGGTAATGAAGAAACCACCGATATGGAATTCAAACTTTTGCAGAACCTTGAGAACAAGAGGTACCTAGTTGTTCTTGATGGTTTAGTCAGCATTAGTGACTGGAACTCATTATTTGCCGTGCTGCCAGATACCAGTGGCAGCCGGATCTTACTTACCACACATCTCAATGTGAAGGAAATCAATCACATTGACCCACAGATAGCTCCCATTAAACTTCCTTATCTTGACGAAAAAAATATGGACAGGAGTTATTTCGTCAACGAGTTTTGGGACAATAGAACCTCCACAAATTTATAGAAGCAAGGGTTACTATAAAAAAGTTCACAGTATATCAACAGGTCTACCCCTGGCAATTACTGTGCTTGCAGGAATATTAAGATCAAAGTTGATTCCCATGGAGTGGGATGTCATATTCGAACAACTCGAGTCCAATGGCCAGCCAAAACCAGTTAGAAGCATATGGTCTTTGTCTTTTGATGACTTGCCACACTACCTTAAGTCATGTTTCCTATACTTCGCGTCCGTTTCAGAAAATGTCATTCTTTACCCAGATCGTTTGGTGCGTCTGTGGATTGCTGAAGGTTTTGTTATGCCAAAGAAGGCAGAAACGCTGGAGGATGTTGGGTTTGACTATCTGAAAGAACTGGTCGCAAGAGGGTTAGTCCAGGTCATGGAGAAGGATGCTGGTGGATCCATCAAGCTGGTAGCCATCCACAATCTGCTCCATGCTTTTGTTGAGTCTGAAGCACAGGACTCTAGTTTCCTTGAAATCCACCATCATGCTAATGTTGTAAATCCAAACGCAGTGCGGCGCCTTGCCATACAAAACTATGTGGACGCATATGTCCACATACCTAATGCGTTCCCCAAGCTGCGTTCTCTTCTCTGTGATTTTGCAGAAGACCAACGCAGTAGCTCAAGCTCTGGAGAGCTACAACCTCAGTCATTATGGGGCAATCTTGCAGAGTTGTGCTCCAGAGCTTGTGGCATTTCGAGAATGTTGGCTCAAACACATTGCATGGACTCCACTTCTTACAGGGCTCCAGATTCCTACGAGTTGTTGACCTAAATGGTCTTAAGATGCAAACCCTGCCAGATGAGATTGGCAGCATAATCCACTTGAGGTACCTTGGCATTAGGAACAGCAACTTGAAGGAACTCCCCTCATCCATCTATAAGCTTGACAATCTCCAGACGTTGGATGTAAGGAAAACAAATGTGGGAAAAACTGTCGATGAGTTTTGGGACATTGAAGCACTACGGCATGTGCTTGCTGAGAAAATGCTTTTGCCTGAGTGTTCAGTTCCCTTGAATAATTTGATGACACTCAACGGTGTGGTGCCTTGTGGTTCCTGGGATGAAAAGAACTGCCCCTTGACCAATATGATCTATCTCCGATCATTATCTATGTCTGGCATTTCAGCAGCTCATACTACCGCACTTTCAGCAGCTCTGAGGAAAATGGAATTCCTTTTGTACCTGAACTTGTCAGGTGAATTTCTTCCATCTAACATATTCACCACCTCAAGCATGCGGCGTCTTCAGGTCCTTATCCTGCATGGTAAGCTACAAGGGATTAATGATCTGCCAAGTGACCGCTATGTCCTACCAAACCTTACCATGCTCTATTTGCATAAATCTGAAGTTTCACAGCAATTTGTGCACAAGCTTGGTACGCTGCCATGCCTTGTTGAGATGGAGCTGTCAGCTGTTTCATACATTGATGCGACACTGTTCTTAGACGGATTCCCGAGCCTTGCAAGACTGAAGCTAAAGAATGTGTCTATGTTAAAGGAGCTAGTGATGGGTGAAGGGTCCATGCCAATGCTTTCTATCATATCCATGTATGATTGTGACAGCTTGAAGACCTTTAAGGCCTTGAACAGCTTGGAACACCTCCAAGAAGTGGCAATCTACAATATGCCGGAGATTGTTGATAACATAAAGCTTCAGGACGAGAGGCTATTTAGCAAGATCAAATGCCTGACTACCCCCACAATGGTAACAGACCGAGGAGGCTTTCCTGGTCGTTTTGTCAGAATGTTGGATCCACCGGATACTGTACTACGTGTCGCAATGGCTTCTGGATCACATTGCAAAGAAATGTAGGATGATGATCATGGTGAAGGGAAAGCAACAGACAAGTACATTATAGACCTAGCCCATGGTCGAGTAAGTCATCCTCGGAGTCCTTAGCATGTTAACATATATATCAGTGCAGCCGAAGCATTTGCCTCCCATGCTGTTTGCTCTGAGCGGGGGGAATGACGTGCATCATCAAGAGCATTGCGCGAGAAGAGTCTGGCTTCGCCAGTCTGTTAAATAATGGAGCAAGTCAAGAAATCAGAAAAAGGCTGCGGCGTTTTGCAGCACAAAAGAAAATGTGTGAGTAGCAACAAGTGATCGGAGGCCAGGATTGCAGCAACCCTGCAAGTTACTAGTAATAAAATGTTATGTTATTGTGGCATAAACGGCCTAGTATCTTTTTTTTTGGTTCTGAACTTGTAAGATGTTTCCTGCCCTCTAGTTTGTTTCAAAAAAAAAAAAAGATCACCGGTAGTGCTCTGTATTTCAGTTTTCAGGCTCTAGTTTGGACATTGTAGTCTTGATTATCTTTTCAGTTTGGATATTGTAAGAATCATGGTCTTACTTGCAGGGCTCTGATGCTGGTACCACAATCATGAACTTGTCTTACTTGCAAGGCTCTGATTCTGGTACCACATACACCTGATATATATGTAATCCTGTCGTATGAAGATATATATGTATCACACAGTCCTATTTGGTACTACCACATAGTACATGAAGAGTCCTGTCGTATGAAGAGTTATGTAATTCATATGAAGAGTCTTCTTTTATACTGTTGATATATATCTTCTGTAGTATTTTTACAATTTGGAACACTTATTTACTACTGAAGTATATCTTCTATGATCTATTCTTAGAATCTTCCAAATTTGTGATAAATTTTGCATGCAGGTACTTCTCAATATAGATGTACTCATGTACACACATATATCTTCCATGTTTTGAAAGTTAATATTAATGTTAATATTAATACTCGCCTTTACTAAATAAAAAAAATTAATACTTGCCTCTAGTACGTCTCTAGTACATAGAGATAGAAGTTGTTATAGCTTTTCTAAGTGCATAATATGCCTACAGAGATACATAATAATTAAACTTATGAATTTAGATAAAACAAACGATTGACTTACAATTTGAAATAGAGGGAGTAATTCGTATTCGACACATTTTGATCGAAAAACAAAACGTTTGTTTGTTTTGGTTATCCAAAGAGACGTCGTCCTAATTTGTTTTGTTTATGGAGAAGTAATGAAACATACAAATAAATCAACGGGGACAGTTCCTTGGCTGAACCTGAACTGAACTGAACAGAGTATCCACCTCAAACAATCAAGCCAAGGCTAGGCCGCCCCAATGCAAGATTTGAGCACAGAAGGCTTCCACGGTGCATACCAACAACGCGGTCTCCTGCCGTCGGCGTGGCCAAATCAGTCCATGCACCTGTTTCAGGGTCATATGCTCTCAGTGCAGACGGGAATGACAACGTGCCGTCCGCCGACACGAGTATCTTCCCATCGTCCAGAACCGCCAGAGGATAATGGTATCGCAGCGACGAGTACAACTCATCCTCCCCGAATGGCGTGCGCTGCAACGTGTACCGTCTGCTCCAGCGCGCCGCCGTGTGGCCCTCCCCTCCATGTCTTCCATGAACCAGAGCTCCGTCGAGCAGTTCTCGACGTTGCAGTAGAGCATCACCAAGCTCTCTCCCAACCCTGACCAGCTGAAACCGTTTCCTATGAAGAAGAACAGGCATGGGCTCGCCGTCCGTGCTTCTTCTTCCTCTGCTGCTCAGTGGCCCTTGCAGCGTCGCCGGCTTCCACTCCTCCCTCGTCAAGTCAAACACCGCTATGCTATCTGCCTTAATGCTGGGCACCAGGAAGTAGGCGAGCCCAGCGACAACCGCCGCGTTCCCGGAGCCGGAATTGAGCTTGGTGCTGAGCCTGAACGGAGGCGGAGGTAGCCGTCTCCACCGTCGACGGGCACCGCCGCCCAGTGTCACGACCTCCAACGTCTGCGGCTGGCTACTAGAATAAGGTTCTTGCACGCGGAGCACCTTGTACTGTCCGGTGGACGGGACGTGCCCGAGCACGCACTCGGGCCTCGACGCGTTCACCGTCCTTTGGTGCTCAGCGGTCATGTCTGCGACGACGGCGCCGGTGACCATGTCGACCACGTAGGCCAGCCCCCAGCCGTAGGAGACGCAGAGCAGGTCGCCGTGCACGCTGAGGGGGCCGAGGGTGCCATCGAGCCGCCGGATCCGCCTGATCCGCTTGATGACGTTGCCGTGCAGGTCCACGGCGCCGACCTCGGCCTTCTCGGGTTTCCTCTCGTTGTGACTGACGACAAAGACGTGCGGCAGGTGGCGCGAGGCGTGCGCCGCGGCGAAGAGAGGGTCGAACGTCAGCGACCGCCATGACCGGCACACCAGCCGGAGGCGGCACACCTCGTCGGCGGGGAAGCGGAGCAGGATGTCGTGCAGCACGTCCGTGGGGAGCGCGGCGTAATTGGCGACGGCGAACGGTTGAGCATCAGCTGCAGCCGTGAGTTCCATCATCGTTGCTATACGAACTAAACGAAATTAGCTAGCTAGATTGATTTGCTTGATTTGCTGGCTCGATCTGATCAGGTTCATGTGCATGTTGCCTAGCCTATTTGCTGAGTTCCTAAATATCCATGGTTTGATCGAGGCCGTGCTCGATTCGAATTATTCTACTATAGTCTTGAGCTGTCCGACCAGAACTCAGATTGTTAATAGCATCGCCGTTCAGGGTAGTGCTATAGCCTCCAAATTGTTTAGTCCACAAAAATCGCTTTTGAGTTGTAATTTTTTGAGGTTTAAAATTTAGACTTTTCAAACGATCTCAGATCTTCACGTGGTCTATACCAAAATATATGGTAGTTCTCAGCCTCAGCGTGATCTACGACTTTGTAGGTGACGAGTTATGTCTTGAGTCCTAAATATTGATTTTATAGGGGAAAAAAAAATGAGTGTAAATTGCGTGTTTAAGCCTTAAATCGAGTGCAACTTGAATTTTTTAGGCCTTAAATGAACTTCAATCAAAATGTCGTGAAATACAAAGTTTCATAACTCCTCGATATCTACAATTTAGCTTTAGGGAGTTTCTCCATCCAAGGTCATCTAGGGCATGTCGGCCACTTTGGATTAGTAAAAGCTCCATTTGCTTGATATGGCCCATACGATAATTTCAAATGAAAAAAGTTGTCAATTACAAAGTTTCAGAACTTCTCAACATCTACAAATTTCATGTTGGTTGTTTCTCCATCCGAAGATGTTACATAAATTTGATTTTCAAAATTGGAAAATTCAAACGCATTTCTTTTGTATGACAAGATGATTGTAAATGAAAAAGTCGCGGGATTTTTGCCCTAAAAATCTTGGGCTACACGGCTGACTGGATTCAAATCTCGCGACCTCTTCCTCACGCGTACCTCTTCTAAGTCTTCACCCCGTAGAGTCACTTAATAACATCCCGGGCCCGCAATTGCCCTATTTTTGTTGGAGAACAAGCCGGAGCGCGTATTTCATTAAGAAAAAGAGCTTTCTGTATCACGGGTTACCAGGAAGTCTTCCCTACCAACTACTGGATACTTAAAAAGAGATTATATAGTAAAAGGGCCCGCAATTGCCCTATCACTTAGAGCAAGTATTATAAGGGGCTGTAAAGTTTACTAAATGCTGAGGTGGAGGAGAGAAGAGAGGAGAGAGAGAGGAGAAGTGGGCTGTAAGCTTACAGCCGGCTTGGGCACAAGAACCAACACTATCTGTGAGAGAGACAAGTGGGCCATATGTTAACTGTGAAGAACTAACCATTGTACGGGTGGGCTGTAAGAAGGCTATAAGGGACCTTACAAAAATTGTCGGGCTGTATTATAATACTAGCATCGCGCCCGTGCGTTGCTACGGATAACTACATTTTGTATAAAAAACACATGGATCGCATGATAAAATAACAGTACTATAAAATTAAACAATAATATTAAAGTAACATTTCAAATGCATAAAGTTTTATATTAAAAAAACACACGGATAATAGATGAACACACATGATAAGCTTTGAAAGGGATCGAAGTTAGTTGGATAATCACACATGTAATTGGATCAAATATGAATAGAAATATCCAATTATAGGTGGGTGCTCGGTTGGGCATAGTACATAGGAAATAGAAGGGGTTGGTAGTCCACCATGAAAAAAACAATATACACCTGCACAAGGCTTAGATTGCACAGACGGGTGGCGGCACGACCAACGGCGTCGAGGCGGCAGCGCGGTGAGGCGTAGAGGGGAGAGAAAACACACGGGAGGGCCAAATAAATGTGTGGTTTTCGGCCCAGTCTATGTGATTTTTTTAATCCATCTCCTTAACTATGTTGTTTATTGGACAATTGATTAGTAGACTTCCTTTGTTATTCGTGATTTCCTTGCATGTCGGGATAGTAGGGGAGAGTAATCCGTGTCCTTAATTGTGTTTTTTATTTGTCAATTGATCAGTAGACTTTCTTTGTTGTCTGTGATTTCCTTGCATGTGTGCATGCCTAGATGGTAGGGGAGAGTAATATGTCTCCTTGATTGCGTTCTTAATTTGTCAACGGAGAGAAGGAGTGCACGCCATTGGTGGGTGGTTTCTTTTTTAATCACGGTGTTGCATGCGGGCAAGGTGAAAGGGTGTAATATTTTCTTTTTTTGCATGGCGTAATCTTTCCTTTTTTATGTTGCATGCATGGCTAGAACTAATTTTTTTCTCCCTCTAATCATGTTGTAAACCGTGGTTTCCTTTTTTTTCGGCAACATGGGGGAGAGAGGGAAGCGGCGGGCTGGTTTCGCATAGGAGGGCAGATGGAAGTACCAAAACATATGTCACACCAAAAATGAGTTTTAGTTTTGTTCTTTTTATGTTGTAGAGAGTTACTCTTACTATTCTAATTTTCAGTAGTACTGTAATTAACAATGGGGCGTGCTCCCGATTGAAAAGTTGCAGCAGGTTTCTGCTCCCCTGGCGGGTGGGCCAAAACCTCGGTACAGTTCCTCGTCAGGCTTTTGCTTGCCTGTTTACTGCTTCCCTGTTTATCTGTCCTGGAAAGACGTATCATTAGATTAGAACTAGGAGAAGGCGCGCGCCTTTGCGCGCGGAATCAATAGGCAAATTTTGCAACAAAAATGTGTCAACTCTGGTACGGTAACAGGGTCAGGAAGAGGAAACGAACACAGCTATATATACATATATATATTATACAAAGCAATTACACAAGCTTAGACGTACTTTATATATTGTTTAGTCAGGAGGAGCTTACATAAGCTTAGGGGTGCCTGTACCTTTTAAACTGCATAGTCAAAGGCAATTTACAAAAGTACAAAGGCAATAAAAGTCCCACTTTCTAATGACATAAACATATACAGCCTATCTTGTTGTTTGTGTTGGCAACTGTGACAAAAGAAAATGTTGCATCTGCATCCTGCATTCCTGCCCACACCTGCATAGGCAGCAAATAGGCTCTTTAGTCTCATAGAAAAAGCAGTGAAAAGTTTGAAGAGGTGTACAAATCAAGCGTGGGTGTGATAACCAAGCCAAATGGTGGTTGCAACTCGTAGGCCATTAGTGTCAGTTCAGGTTAAGAAAGATACATACCATGAGAATGAACCATTGAGGCAGATAGCAGCACTTGGGGTAAGACTGTTGAATGCCCTTCTCCAAGTGCGGCTTCCATTTATTCCAGGTGAGAATGTTTCGAGCTCTTTTACAGGCTGATACCTCTGCTTCTTTTTCCAACACCTGACTTAAGCAGAATGTACAATAATTTCTAATCTGTGTGTTTCACTGACGGAACACTGGATCTGCATAGAGCACATATAGGCTCGGCAAATAGAATATAAAGTAGGACCTTGAAAATATATTGAGGCCTAAAAAAATTCTAAGAATTTGGGAGTCAATATTGACAGGCCAAAAACAAAGAATCTGGGAGTCAATTTTGAGAGACTACAATATCGAAGACTGGACAAGAAGGCTACAGCAACAATAGAGAACCAGTAATGATTATTTACTACTTGCCATCGTAACAGCTCAAAACCTGTGAGCCTCATGAAGCTGTACATAGTGCCATAGGTCATAGCTGCCAACAATATAGAAGAGTTTTGTAAGGAAACAATAATATAGGTGGCAACAGTTATCATAAGTCATAACCATTGAATAATAGCAAAATAGCTTAAGCATGGAAATGCTATTTACCTGACAGCATTGCAGTTTGAAACCGAGGCTTATGAAGCTACACCTGGTGCCATAGGTCATCTCTGGCAACAAAAGAGAAGAAGGTTCACTGTAAGAACAATAGCTAAATAGCATAGCCATGAATACTATCTAGGTGCTATAGTCTTGGAAACACAGCTTATATATTATGAGTAATATAACAGTGGCAGGGCAAATTTAATGAAACAATGTATGATGAGATAAATGGCTACTCTAAGCAACTATAATTTCACACATAGTGTTACTCTAAGAAAACTATAATGCTTAGGCGTCGAACTCGTTCCATAAGAGGGCACTAATTCTTCTTGTCAGCTTATCTCATAATGGATAAAGTTTACAGTAAGCCTCTAATTCAATAGCCTGGGAAAAAAAAAATGGAACCACTTTATTTCTTTCTGACGGTTCACAAAATCATATTAATAACTTCTGGCATAGCAAAAAGTGCACAGGCTGATAACGCAGTATGATTTTTCCAGGTCACTATAAATATGTTAGGATGGTTCTGTAGGTAAAATTTGGTGGTAGTAACTGGGAAGCGATGTGAGACATTGAATCAGACAAATGAACAGCAAATCAAGAAACACTGAAACTAACACCTGTGCTTGACCATTGGAAAACGAAGAGGAAGTACAGATCTCTCATTTCATGATTTTGACCTCACCTTTGGGAGACTCTGCATCCATCGTTGAATCACACGCACAAATGCTATTTGATCTATTGATTCTGACTGTCCCAACTGAACTTTTGCAAATGGTTGCTTATGAGACTTGGTTTGTTTTTTTTTTTTTTTTTTTTTTGACCTATCGGCACAAAGTTCCTTTAAACTGGCATTTGGGAAAATAAGGAAGAGAAATTCAAATCAATCAATTATTATTGCATTATGTAACAAAAGCTAGATAAATTAGCGTTGTGAGAAATGAAAATGGGCACATGCTGAAAAGTGGATCTTTTATACTGATAAAAGCACCAAATCTTAGAGATAAAGCACATACATCTGGTTCCTGGAGCCTGTCTCTAAATCAGTTAACTCAGCTATAAGAAACTTGGAAGCACGTACTTGGATCAAAGGTAGATAGCACAGAATTTATAGAGGAGATGGCTTTAGCTCTGCAACTGATTGTTGGTGTCCTCGCTCCTTCAACCTGAGCTCTAGCTCCTTGATGTAAAAGAATACCAGGAAAAAAAAAAGATGCTGCCAACCTTTCGTGGGGACTATAATAAGAAAATCAATAAACTGGTATTATGTACCTAGGAGGAAATCTAGTGACCATAGTCATTGAGTTGATCTAACTCTGTCAGTATAATAAAAGGGACACACGTAACCATATACAACCATGCAATTTTTTGGATTCACTAATTAGTATTTAATCCAATGATTGCTATACCTTTGCACTGCACATATGATAAAAAAAAATGTAGTCGAAACCCGCATGTTCGACTCAACAGCCTGGGTGAGTAATTTAAATTGGTATTTTGATTGAATCCTTGGTGGACCCAAATTAGTATAAGTTTGCCTCTTTGACATAGATGGTAAATTGCTATGTTGATTGAATCCTTGCTGGACCCAAATTAGTATAAGTTTGCCCCTTTGACATAGGAGATGCAAAAGGTAGAAGCTGGATTTGTTTAAGGCCCAAATAAAAGCTAGAACCGATAGAGCAACCAACCAATTTTAGAACGATGCCAATCAATCAAGTATACTGTCATTACTAATCCCCTAAAAAATTAGCTACTTTACCCTAGTCTAAAAAATTCAGCAGACTAATTAGGGAACTCTTAGTTGACTATAATCATCCAATCGCAAAACCCAAAATGTTCAGACTCTATTACCTTATTGAAGCAAGCCTTGAGACTGAAATGGGAGCTGCCTTTTTTTTGGCAAGCACGCTACGATCATGCACCAGATAAATGCCGTGTTTCAATGGACCTAGATAAACTTGGAAATCTTCCCTTGGTCTTGCACAGTAACTTGAAAATGTTCTCATCCGCTAAACATCACTCTTATCTGGAGCATATTACTGTAGCCTGCATTTAGAGAAAAAAAAAGGATCAAACAAATTTAGGGAAAAAGGAAAATGTAGCAGAAAAAGGTCAATGCACATTATTCATGTAACCCTCAACATGGATATCTATGGATTAAAACTCAGCAAGGATGAAGAGTAGTTCACAGCAGCAGGTAAGCAGGCTGCCAACAAGGTGCAGGCAACAGGCATTAAGCATTAGCTGAGTTTTTGCGAGTAGCATCTACCCTTGTGTTTTCATTGTCTGATATCCCTAGTTGTTTTTTGTGCACAGGCCATACAACAAATTTGAGCTGCAGAAGGGCATCGGTGTAGGCACACAGGTTGCAACAGTTAACAGAATATTTAACTAATACAAAAGGGATGCCTTTTCTATATTCTACCAAGCATGAAAGAGCATGGAGAAGCCTACATGGAGAACTGAAATTTCAAATTTCTTTCACCCTCTCCACGCTCCAACCCTTTCCTTTGAACACTAACAACAGCCATCATCACTGTGGTGACAATAGAATTCATTTGAAGCTAACTCAAAGAAAAAGGGAAAAAGCACACAAATAGATATCTTGCTTACTTAAATGTACACAGATTACTAAGCAATTGTATATGGACACCTTCAGATATCTAGTCATTAATTATGTTAACTTTATGTAAATGCAAGCTAATAGAGAGAAGCACACACCTTCCATTCGAGAATCTTCACTTTGTCTGCTGTGAAGTTGTCCAACATCATCCCTGTTTTTGAAATCCAAAACCCGCACATAGGAATCTTACTTGTCGTAGTTTACCAAGTCAGCAGAAGAAGAGAACAGAAGGAACTAATGAACATGACACCTCACGGACTGAGGTTGCAGGTACTCCAACCGAGCTGAGAGAACACCAAAGGAACATAGCTGCACCGAAAACCCAAAGAAGAGAACCAAAAGACTGAGAACATGAGGGGAAATAGCATTAATCGATATGCAAAACAACACGCTTTTTAGAAGCTTTGTTTTTTTGTTGCAACAAAGGAGGAAGGCAAGATCTATTTTTCAATAAAGACAGGGATTGTTACGGATCTCGCAGAACTTGTCAATCATCATTTCTTCATCAACTCCGGAGCTTAAAGGCATGTTGACAGATGGCCTACTCTAAGATGCACGAATAGTTACGTTGTTACACTCTAATGGGTAGAGTGGTACTGGAACTCGCTTCAGAAATAAGATGCAGCCGACTCTTCAATAAAGAAGATGTTGCCCTGATGTCAAAGTGTCAAGTGAGATTAATTCACTTCAAGAAATAACTCGACCGATAATCCACTATTGGCAGGAAGAAAGTTTTTTTAAGGAAAATATCTTACCAACCATACTACTATCTAGACATCCTAAATATTGCATAAAGACAAGGCTGAACAACTACAAATAACTAATCAAACAAACCGAAAGCACAAACTAACCGGATTAGTGAGCAGTACATACCTCGATTTCATGATCTCACTTCACCTCTGGTGAACCCTCCACCATCATCATCAATTTTGAAGAGTTAAAACCTCCATTTGTTTGACACAAAAGTCAAAACCAACCGACACAGCAAAGTGATCGACAATGCTATTCGTGGGAATAGGGCGTGTGCTCGAACCGTAAGTGTTCAGCTTGACTTCAAAACCAAAGATAAGAGACAATGGTAGAAGAATTTATTTATCACTTCACGGGCAATAAGGATCTCATATTGCACGCTTGTGTGCTATTAACATCATAGGCAATGATCATAAGCAAGGATGAGCACAAAACAAAGGCAATGATCATATTAGGACAAAAATGAGAATGAGAGAAGTAGGTAACATATTTATTACAGCAAGACAAAAACGTTAACAGTCGCGGTAAATCAGATCTCACCGTCAAGAGCCGGATCCAAAGGATAATAACGAATTTGCTACCGTGGATACCCCCATAGCAGGGAAAAGGGTAGCCCAATTGTGTAGTTTTTTCTCAAGATCACTTCCTCAATTATGATCACACAGATGCGAAAGAAAAAAAAAATCATCATAGCTCATGAACATTGCCCCGCTTATGTATGGAAAGAAAGAGGTGTACACCGTGGAGCGGCAGCCCATAATCGCTGCATCAAACATTAAACATTTACATTGTGTATTCATCACAAAGACCACCCTATTCCCTCAAATGAATCTAGCAGCAAGAGGAAAGTGTACTCATCATTGGACATGACCAAAATCATGAGCACCACAATTCAGTATGGAAGAAACAATTACCGTTGGCATATGGTGATGTCCTCCAATATATAAGCCACAAAATTATGAGCACTGTAGTGTACTAAGAAACCAAACAAATTCCATAGACACAGTCATGTCCTCGATGTGTAATGATAACATGTATGTACTCCCAAGATCCGCATCTAATCCCCAACAAACCGGAGGGGTAAAAGAAAAAAGAAAGTAGAAGAAGAATAGATCGTGGCCAAACTGACCTGGCCTGTTGGATTGCCTCCAAATCGCAAAGCCATACAACGGCACATGGCGTATTCACTGATAGAGTAAAGAGAGAGCTGAAAGCGCGAGAGAGCAAAAAACCGAAAGCAGACGGATTTCCTCGCGGGCCGCGGCGAAGGCCGGGGTGGTAGGAGACCAATGAGGGGGCCGTGGACAGAAGGGCCAAGGCTACCACCGAAAAAGCAAGACATCACGCTGGAGGAGAGGGAGCGGAGGAGCCTGGAGAGGGAGGCGAGGAGGAGGCAGAGAGGCGCACAAGGCGGGCGCCGTCCCAGCCGGGCGTCGGCCGTGCCACCGCTGGCCGCCACATCGGGCCGGGACGGAGATCGAGGGGAGCGGGAGGGCGTGAGCCGAGAGGAGGTGGAGAGGGAGGCGGTGGCGGCGCGCGCGTCGCCCGGCCGTCCCGCTAGCGCCGCCCATCCGCGAGGCGGAGATCGAGAGGTGCAGTTTTTTTTACCGCGACGGAGAAGAGGGGAGGCCGGACCGTGCCTTTTTATCCGCTTCGTAGGAACAGAGAGAGGTAACGTATTAATTAGAGCCGGACAAAAATTAACAGTGCAGTAAATCCGGATCTAACCGTCTAAAGCCGGTCGAAAAAGGATAAAAATGAATTTGCTACCGTGGATAGCCCAAAGCAGGAAAAAGTCTAGCCGCCTTGTAGAGGTTATTATATTATATATAAATCGCTGCCCCGGTTACAAACACCACGTACTTGTAGTAGTAGTTCCACAAGCAGGGCACTGCCTTGTGATCGATGTGTCGCCTAGTTATACCTACGCATATTAAAAAGCTGCATTACACAGATGCAGGCCGTTGATGGTGTGAAACCAAAACAAGCGAGCATGCGCCCATTGTTATTTTGTCCTGCTCTTTGTCTCTGTCTCTGCTACCTTGATGCCGTTCTGCTCTTGTTTCTTCCTTTCTTGGGGCATTCTGCAGGTTTGATGTTCCTTCTGGTGCCAACTGTTAGTAGGAGTACATCACACCCAATCCTTCCTTCAGACTGTTTTATTTATCTCCATTGCAGTCCCAGCTCATCTACAGATACGGCCCTAGAGCACAGGCACAGCACACTCAAGATGCTCATAATCCTGCTAACTAACTCTGTGTTTTGTCAAAAGGCCCTCCCTGATTACATACACCACGGGATTTTTCCTCGATAACTCTATGTTTTGTGATACATGTCAATGTGTGATTACTGCAATCCAAATAGGCCACAAATTTTCAGTAGAGGCCTCTTCGGTTTCTCTCCTGTGTTTTTTTAAAAAAAAAAACAGGCCACAAATTCGGATCGCAACCACAACAGTTCAGACAAACTGGTCACAAAATTACTGGCAGAAAGACAAAGGCGCCACAAAAGAAAAAATGAGGAGAATAAAAAAGGGCAAAAAAAAAAAAAACAAAAAGGAGAGAAGATCTATGTACTACTGCAACATAACATGCCCATTAGGCCATTAGGTTTTGTTGGTTCTGTGCCAAGAACCACTTTGACTTTGCTTGAGCTGAGGCTGCTGAGCACAAAAAAAAGAAGAGAATCTGCTGTCCACAAACACCTAGCACGGTTCATCATCACCATTGTATCTACAAAACTTCTGCTTTCCTACTCAGTCTCATCATCCAACATGCACGTGCTTGAGCAGCAGCAACTAGCATCATAGTCAGGCTTCCTCCTCAGCTCACAGCTCCAGGTGCTGCTCGTAGCACAGCTCGCTCATGCAGGGGACAGGATCTCCTCCTCCAGCATCTTCAGCACCGCGCCATCGATGGCCGCTGCACTGGGTCGGCGTCAGTGCACATTGCCGCGATGTCCAGGATGGCTTCCACGGCTTCCACCTCCACGTCGCCGCACTGCTCGTCGATGATATCCTCTAGCCGGTGCTCCCCAGTTAGGTGTTCAGCTGCAAAAGCAGTAATGCATTTTTAGAATTACATTCACATGGCTCTTACTCATTACTACTTTGTAAGGTAGAAAAGGTAAAGTAGAAAGAACACTAGTTACCCAGCCAACAATGTTCAGTCCCTTCTTAATGAAGCATGAGTCGGTTGGCCTCTTTCCGGTCACCAGCTCCAGCAAAAGCACCCCAAAGCTATACACGTCTGATTTCTCAGTAGCATGCCCATTTTGCAAGTACTCTGCCACCAAAGTCAAAGTAATCAGCCAGTTTCAGTTTTATCAACTGGAGCTCTACCCAACATTATGTCTACAAATACATGTCTACGAATTACACTTTCCTACTGAACATTTTTTTAGTGTTCTTGTTTAACCTCGCACTGTTGGTAGTTTTGCCCTACAAGATGTGTTTTCAGTCTTAGGTTCCAGTAAGATTTACAACTTTCATCTGCAAGCTCTTAAATGTGTGATTCCATCTGTAATAACTACTACAAGATGATTTTCACTCTGAAGAAACTGCAAACGATATTGTCCAACTGGCAAGAGAAGTACCTGGTGCTAGGTATCCAAAGGTGCCCGCCACGACAGTGGTAACATGGGCGGCATTGTCTACAAGCAGCCTTGCAAGGCCAAAATCCGGACACGAGGCTCCAAGCTTCTATCCAGCAGGATATTACTGGCTTTGATGTCCCTATGCACAATCCCAGGCGAGCAATCATGGTGCAGATATGCCAGACCTCGAGCCGAGCCAAGGGCGATTTTCATAATACGTATGCTCCAGTTCAATGGCTGGTCCTCTTGTTCATCTCCTGCCATAGAGACCACACTATGTAAGTATCAGGTAAGAAGGCGCTTATAATAGCTTACAAAATTGTAATCATGAGCATGGCAAGAGATGCAAGAATGTAGGCATCCTTACCATGAAGGTAGCAATCCAAGCTGCCCAGCTCAACAAAATCATAGATGAGTAGCTTTGCTGTGGCGAGCCTGCAGTAGCCTCGCAAAATTGACAAGATTTATGTGCCTGATGCTGCCCAGAATCTCGAGTTCCTTCTCGAAGGTCCTGTCACGACTTTCACGGCTGAGGTCAATCCTCTTGACAGCAAATGATGTGCCATCATCCATCACCATTTTGTACACTGTGCCAAAACCCCACAGCCAACCACATCCTCTTCATCAAGCAGCTCCAACCTTCTAATAATCTCACTTGATGAATATGGAAGGTTCCACTGGTATGTCACAAGCTTTGCACCTAAAAGTATGACAGCATCATATGTAAGAATAGTGGTTAGTGGATATAATAATTGGCATCAGATTTATTTATTTATTATTTTTTTTGGTGGGAAATGGTGTCAATTCATTACCATCAGGAACAGTTTGCTTGTCCATCTTTACATAGTTTCCACCAATGCTCTTTTTCCTGGACAGCAAGCAAAACCCATAGGAACCCAAGTACAGCTATCAAGGCAAGAGCTAAGGTTGACATTGAGCCGATCACAATGCCATTCACAAAGTGCGATGTCTTGTTGTTATTGATTGGCGAAACACCTATTTGAAACCTAAACAAATAAGTCCACCAGTCAGTCACACATTTCGCGTGCACCAAAATTGTGAAAAGAAAAGAGTTCAACACTGCGATGTGATAGAAATGGAGGACTTGCCAGCTGAAGAGAGCGGATCCGAATGTGGCAGCACAGCAGGAAAGCCAAGGGTTCCACGGCAAGCTTTCTGGATGGACAGGCCACAAAGCTCCAGATTTCCAACGAACCTGCATCACGTGAGCAAATATGCACAACAACAATAAATACAGCTATCAACATCATAACGAGGGACACGCAGGTAAAGAAGGGACAAAGGAGCTTACGAGCTGCTTTTGAAGGTTCCGAGGACACCGACATTTGGGATCTCTCCGGAGAAGAAATTAGTGGACAGGTTCCTGGAAGATGGTAAGTGCATGCCCTCTCATCAGTTTTTACTTTTACATCATCAGCACCATGTGTTTTCCAACAAGGGTGCAAGAAAAACTTACAGAAAGCGAAGGTGAGTGAGGCTTCCAATCGACGCTGGTATTGTGCCTCTCAACAGATTGCTGGACAGGTCCCTGCAATTCCAACACATTTTTTTTAGATAATACACTGTAAAATTAAAATCACAAGCAGGTGACGAGCGATGGTAATGTGAAGGACCATACAAGATTGTGAGGTGCACGAGGTCGCCAATCTCTGAAGGGATACCTCCTTGCAGGTAGTTGGCTCTCAGGTAACTGAACACACACACACACACACACACACACACACATTTGAACACTCTGATGAGTTATCTGAACAAATCGGACTAGCCAAACAGTAGTAACAGTGAAATAAAATCATACTAGTAGGCATCTTACATTGCCCTGAGCTCGGTGCAGTTCTTGATCTCTGCAGGGATTGGGCCGTGCAAGCTGTTCTGGTGCAGAGCTCTGAAAAGGGGGAAAAGACCATCCGTCAACACTCAACATTCAAAGGCCATTCAGAGGCAAGTTGGCAACACACAAAAGGAAAAAAAACAATGCAGTTGGTATCACAGATATGTCTGCTTTTTTATTCATTCAGGGAAATACTTCTGCATCTAACAAAAACAGTGAAGGAAAAAAATCATTTGGTCCTAGACTAGAAATGGTTGAAACAAGTCTTACAGCCTCTGCAGCTTGTCGAGCCTCCCGATGCTGGGCGAAATGATGCCCCCGAGCTGCATGTATGGGAGGTTTCTGCACAAAGAAGAGCACGCGCATTATTGTTATTGTTATGTTATTCATCAGTGGCCAAAAAAGCAAGGGGACAAGGAAGGAAGGAATCCAAGAAGAAGGCGTTGGTTGCCGAGCCATGAGCGCACATTTGGGGAACATCTGATTCAAATAACCGAGGCAGGAGAAAAAAAAAAAAAGAAAGGGGGGAATGGTAGGAGAACATGGAAGGGAGGGATGAAGAGGAGAAGAAGAATCTAGAAATGGGAAGAGCAATAAGCAGATGAGGCGAGGAGGAGGAACGGACATGGATTGGACCCTGAGGTCAGGGACGGAGCAGGAGATCCCTCCCATCCACAGGGGTTGGGGGTCGCTGGGCCTCCAGCTGGTGAGCCGCTGCACGGTGGCGTTGAAGGCCAGCTTGAGCTCCAGCAACGCCTCGCCTGCAACGGGAACCAAGGAAGCAAGCGTACGAGAAAGCGCTGGATCAGCACTCAGCAAGGGGAAGCAATAGCATCGCCGGGGATGGTGGAAGGAAATGCAGCAAACAGACGTACCGTCCGGGGTGAGGGCCATGGCGGCGGGCGTGGAGGAGAAGCAGACGCAGAGGAGGGCGAAGGCCATGGCGGCGCGCAGGCCCGCCGGTACCGGTGCCCCTGGCGGCGTCTGCTGCTTCTCCCCTTCCTCTTCCTCCTCCTCGCCTCAATCTTGTCCATGGCGGCTGCGACGGCGGCGGCGGTGTCTTCTCTCCTTGTGGTGCCTTGGGTGTTGCCTCTTGGGAGGATTTGAAGGAGAGTGGAGTGTGCGAGAGAAGGAAGAAAGGACTGAGCTGTGTACTAGTGCAGTGGCAGTGGCGGCTTTAATTAGTCTGAGCTCTGACGGGAAAAAGGCTGACTCGGTTGGACGTGCTTCCGTGACTTGGCCCACTGGCGAGTGGGTCCACGTGCTGTCCGCCTGCTTGGGTCCAGATGGCAGTGAGAAGCGCCGCGTGGGCACGGTCCACGACGTACGGACGATGAGCCAGTGCTTACTGTATGCTTTTTGTTTGTATTGTTTGTATGTTTTTCTCCTCCCCAAGAATAGAAGGAGGATGTACATAGAGTATACAAAGATTTCAGTAATTTTTAAAAAGCTTTTATTTATGATATATAAGCCTTTCCTACTTTTACAAGAGAATATGATAGATTATCGTTACAACTATAAATCCGATTAGTTGTTTACTATATCCGGTTTAATATGTACAGTATTAGATCTTCTTGGTACGAAGAATATTCTAAGCCACCGTAAAGGTATGTAGTGTCTTCATGTTTGGCTATTGTGCACATGAAAATTGAAAATTGCATTTTTGGTTACGCTTTCGACACAAAAATTTACAAAGATGACGAACACAACAAGAACTTACTATCATCGTTGAACACCAAAATTAAGATGGTCTCGTTACGGTAGGCTACCCAAGGGTTGGAAGCACTTATATAGGGCCGTAAGCTAGTTCTTTTATTCTTATTTCTCGAAAGCAGTTGTCGCTCTTTTTCTATGAACTCGTAATAATTAGGGATCAGATACGCCTCCTGACGAGGTTGGATATTTTATCCATTATCTAAAAAAATGAAAATTGCATTTGATAGAATTGTGTTAGGTTGTTTACGTTTTGTTATACATGTAGTAGTCGCCTTCCTTATTCTAGACCTCATGCTTGTAGAGGTACCAGAGAGAAGAATACTATTTCATTATGTCTATATCACCTTGTGCAAACATGCATATCTAATATTGATTAAATCTCGCATATACTACTAGCTAGTGCATACAGTATCTAATACTAGCTAGACTCTGTTTTGAGCACTATGGTCAACTTGCTCCTTACTAATGTCAGTATATAAGTGGCCTTATCAGTTGTCATTGTATCACGACTCTTTAGGGGGTGTTTAGTTCCCATACATCCACTGAAAAAGTGTTACAGCTACCCATCACATCGAATCTCTTAATATATACATGAAGTATTAAAGGTAGTTAAACAAAATAACTAATTACACAGTTTGAATGAAAATTGCGAGATGAATTTTTGAGCTAAGTTATTCCATAATATGACAATAATTACTAAATACAAACAAAAGTCTTCTGCTACAAGAAATTTAACCCAAAATATTTCACCAGCTAAGTTGAACTCAGGTGCCAAATCACGGCGGTAAATAAAACCAACGGAAATGTAACTGATACTGCTGCTCATCGAATCGCGGGGGTGGAGCAATGAATTCATGACCTGGCCCACCACTCAGATGAGAGACAGTCAGGTGCCGGATTGGCCTCGTACGGACCGGACAGGGATGGGAGTCCTCTACCAAACCAACTAGCCGTTGAACATGAACACAACTGTGTCTACCTATTTCATTTAGGCCCCTTTTGGATCAAAGGATTGATAAAGTGTAGGAATAGGGAAAACATAGGAATAGGATAGGAATACCATGGGGAAATTATAGGATTGAAAACAATAGAAATTTTGTTGGAATGAGTGTTTGATCAGCACAGGAAAAATGTAGGAAACAACGGTACAGGTAGATTTATATCATAGTGTTAAGCACATCGTTAGCCCTAAAGAAACTGAATAAACAAATCAGATACTAGTCTACTAGCTTCTGCACCGAGGAAACATGTGGGCCAAGACTGCACCATCCCTGCTGTTTGCCTCGTTCCTACGCACACAGGATAGAAAAATGAGATCTGGCTGGATGTTTCAAATCCTGTGTTTCTCCCGTGAAACTATTGTGAAAGGAAAAGTTCCTCCAATTTTTCTATGGCTCAAATTCGTGTGTCCTATCCTACAGCTACCACTGCAAATGGCCAAATCGACGGTTACAAATAATCTTTTGTGAATACTTTTCTAATCATTTATATATGGATCACATACACTGCATTATTATTATATAAAATTTTGTGCTATTGGATTCACATTTGAACGACGTGGCCTCGTCCGTACGGATGGTTCCAAGCAGAAACGCCGGACGGAAACATGCACGACCACGACCAGACCAACTGCAACTAACCGTTGATGACGCGGGGATCACCTGGGCTATAGGAGTGGGATCCGTCTTGTCTTGATTCAGTTCCCAGTTCTGATGAAACCAAACCCCAGTACATCTCTTCAGATATCCGATTAAAAAAAAGAAACCTACCACAGCTAAATGCTAATGCTAATCCTATGCTTAACCATAACTAAACTTCAGTAAAATGTACCTACACAAATTCAGCTTTGTTTGGTTTGTGCAAGTCTGTTCCTCATTCTTTTGTGTAAGGTTCGATCTGCCTGGCTAGTTGATTAACAGTTGAATTGAACAAGTACTGTACCTAAAGAGGTCACTTAAGAAACTTGATAGTAAATTATTACATATGGCATTCATCAGATTCTAGTGGCTCGTTTAGATGGCAAATCTTTTGCCAAAAATTTGCTACTTTTTTCAACTCTCTCCATCACATCACATTAAATACACCAAAAGACATATGTTCGAGCAAAGAAATGTAGGTAAAAAAAGAACTAATTACACAGTTCTTTGTACATCACGAGGCGAATCTTTTGAACCTAGTTACGCCGTGGTAGGATAATATTTACCACAAAACAAACTAAACGCATACGTAAGTTGGAATGATTACTTTTGCAAATTTTTTGCCATCTAAACTTGGCCTAGCATAGCACAGGTACCATACAAAGATAGCCACTAACCAATCAACATCGAAGCCTAACTTAACTAGGTGGAGGAATTTTTGAACAATATGAACATAAATTTGTTGTTGCCACGCTGCAAGTCAGGGAGGGAGAGTCTTCTTATCTCCACTATAATGTCATTCTCGAATTATTTTAGGTCCACCCAAACAAACGTCCCCCGCCGAGGGGTCCAAACTTCGTGCACCCAACAAATTGCACACAAAAATTCTTCCTTCATCAAAATCAATGGCTCACGCGAAACAAACTAGATCGAATCGAAAAGTCGAGATCGAAAGTTTGTGCAAATCGTCTTACACCCTCACCTCACCCATGCCGGCAATCGAAAAGTTTCCCCAGATCCAACCAGGGCTCGAATCACAAAGAATCATGAAACAACCAAGGCCTCGTTTAGTTGGCTAAAGTTTCTAACATTTTTTCCCCTCTCTCTCCATCACATCACATTAAATACACCAAAAGACATATGTTCGAGTATGAAATGTAGGTAAAAAGTAACTAATTACACAGTTTAGATGTACATTGCGAGACGATTCTTTTGAGCCTAGTTACGCCATGGTAGGATAATATTTAGAGTAAAGTCTATTTTTGGTCATCGAACTTTTGGCGAAGTCCAAGAATGACCATCGAACTCCAAAACCGGTATCTTTGACCATCCAACTCTTAAAACCGTTCACAATTGGCCATCGAAAGTGGTTTCGATGGGTGGTTTTAATGTTTTATTTACAATGTAGTCCTTAGATCAATGGATATATGTATTCATTGATTATGGTATGCCCCGCAAAATGAATCAAGGACCTATGTTGGTGGATGCAATCGCTTGGTTGCTTTCTCGTCGATGTTGAATGGAAAATTTGTTTGCCACGTATCCTCTCGTTATGAATTAATATTAATAAATTTGTATTTCAGTCGACATTTTACATTTACTTGTGCAAGGTTCATCCATAAAACATGTTTTCTCTCTCGCTATTTTAAATCAGTTCACTCAAAAAACTATGTTTTTGTCTCGCTATTTTAAATCTTTTATTATTGTTGTGTTACAAACATGACCACACGCGCCCGAACCCGATTGCCGTGTTCTACACCTCCGCCATCCACGCCAAGCACTCCTCCCCGCTGCCACCACCACGCTGGCGCCGGGCGCTTCCTCTCGGAGATGCCGCCGCCCCACGGCCTCCTCCCCCACACAAGACACCCTCTTCGGCCTCCCTCCCGACGCAGGGCTGCCTCGCGATGTCGGCCACAAGGCCGCACGGGTACGCCCGAAGCCGGGCGCTTTCTCCGGCGAATCAGACGCGGCCACCGCGGCTGCCGGGCGTGTACGCTGGGGCGGGGACGCCGTGGCGGCGCTACTGTTCGACGGGATGCCGCCGGACCCGCTACCGTTCTAAGGACTAAATCAGAATAAAAAAACATTGAAACCACCCATCGAAACCGTCCCCGATGGTCAATTGTGAACGGTTTTAAGAGTTGGATGGTCAAAGATATCCGGTTTTGGAGTTCGATGGTCATTCTTAAACTTCGCCAAAAGTTAGATGGCTAAAATGGACTTTACTCTAATATTTATCACAAACAAACGAAACGTGCTACAAGTGTGCTACAGAGTTCCAAAGCAGTTACTTTTTTACAAATTTTTCAATCAACTAAACGAGGCCCAAAACTTCGGCGTGGTCGTGTCCGTGGCTCTTTATTTTTTTAAAAAAGCGAAAATCGCCCAGCGCCTCCTTTCGCGGCCGCGCCGCCGCCGAGCGGAGCGCCCGCCTATCCTCCCCCCGTCCCCCACCCTCTCCTCCATATCGGCAGATCGGTCGCCGCAGCCCCTAGGATCGACGCGTGGGATGCCGACGAGGTGGGCGCCGCCACCTCCTCAAGGGCGCCGCCATACACGCCACGCCCACGCCGGTTCGGTGCGCCATGGATCGAGGTCCATGTCCGAGGCAAATCCTACAAGGTGATACCTTCTTTTCCCTCCCCGTCCGGAGCAAACCATCATTCCGCGAAAAAGATCTCGCCTCGATTTGTCTCCGGATGCCTCCTCGGGTTGGTGATTTGGATTATTTGATGGCCGCTTTTGATTTGGACGTTCCTCGATTGTGTTCAAAGAATCTTGTATGCATATGATTTTTGCGGTTTGCCACTAGATGGCACCGGCAGAACCAAACAAAGGTTTGGTACGGCTCCAAACAGACTCCAGATCCAAACAAACGGCTCCGCCCCAAAAATTCTAGCCAAACGCCTCAAATCGAAACTCCGGATCCACAAAAACATGGATCTAGCTCCCAACTCCACCAATTTCCGAGTACCTTAGGGGGGTACTCAAAAACACAAGTTTTGTAACAAGTCGCGGAGTTGGGTGAAAATTACCCACCTTTGCCATCCATTACGCAAATAAGCATCGCCGTTTCCCCTCGTTCTATTCTCGCCGAAAGCGAGGAAACTCCCCGTCGCGACTCTTCTCCGCGCCGAGCGGTCTTCTCTCCCGTCGCCGCCACTTGATTCCTACCGTGCGGTGAAAGGTCCTAAATGGCTAGAGGGGGGGGTGTTTGAGTAGCCTAATAAAATTTCTACAAAGACACTAGAACAACTTGTTAGTAAATAACAAAGCGTAAATGCGTTTGCTCTAGCTCTACTTGTCGGCAAGCCTCCTATTGACAATTCTAGTTGTTATAGTCTCTAATTCACACACAAGGGCTATGCCACTACTTTACCACTAGGTGAACAAGCTAATTATTCTAGCAACTAAGCGAGTCTACTCAAACTACACTAGCACAAGATATATGAAATTAATGCAAGAGTGTAGAGGTGATATACCACAATGTCGAGGCTAGTCAATCCAATCACCAAGGATGAAAAATATGATAACCAAATTGAAGCCAATCACCGAGAGACAAATGGAGACACAAGATTTAACCCGAAGTTCACTTGAGCACCCTCAAGCTAATCTCCGTTGTGCGACCTTCTCACGTGTGGGTCAAGGTGGAGCTTACTCCAAGCCAAATGCCTTTAGGCTTCTTGAACCCAAAGCAAATGAGAGGTACCCAAGACACGAGCAATGGATTACTCACACTTTGTCTTCCCGACGAGGAGTGTGTGATCCTCTCACAAATCACCGGAGGTGGCCAAGAACATACACCTTCTCTTGCCAACGCCTCTAGGAGTGGTGCTCTCCAAGAGCAACAAGAAAACCACCGGCTCACAACGATCCTCAAGCGCCACTAGATGCAATAATCAAAGCAAAGTGCACTTGAATCACCTCAACTCACAAGAATGATGCTCTCAAGCAAAGGGAGTGAGGAGGAGGCTGTGTGCTCAGCTCTAGAGGTGTTAGGATTGATTCAAAATGACCAAGAGACCTCCAAGAGCCGGCTAAAGGGGTATAAATACCCCCCACCACGAAATGTGGCCGTTGGGGTGCAATCCACGCACAAATCAGCCTGACCGGACGCACTAACCGGACTCACCAGTGAGTCCGGTCGGTGGGTCCGGTCACAACCGACAAACCCCAACAGGACCGCCGACCCCCGCTGAACGCATCCGGCCGAAGGCCCGATCCAGCTTCCCGGTCAGCGGCGGATGCTTCCCGGGTCGGCCCGGTCACCCGTCGACCACCGGCCGAGAAGCATGCTCTTCGAATTTTGACCGGACCGCACACCGGTGCGTCCGGGCCGAGTTCTTCCAAATTTTCCTTCCATGAGAGTCCTGTCCACCGACCGAAGCCGCGAAAATTTTCGTCGTTTCTTGTGTCGCTCCTTCGCCTTTGCTCCAAACCGACTTCCGTCACTTGATTCTTGTTGCCGACACGTCGAAGAACACCCCGACACCATGTGTTAGCATTTTAAAAACATTTTCCATCAAGTACGGAGTTAGCTCTCTAGGTTAGAATGCATGCAAATGATTTTGAACCTAGAGGCACATGAGGATCGATATGTACGATAGTTTTCTCCTCTTTATAGTACGGCTTATCGATCCTATAATCACTCACACCCTCTATGGTGTCTTGAGTGTAAAATCAAAATGGCCCTATGATATACCTTTGCCTTGAGCCCATTTTGATCCTCGAAACACGCCAAACCACAAGACTTGATCATCAATTGATCACCTCGACCCATCCAACATGACCACCATGCATCGCCCTTGGCTTGACCAATCTTCAACTAAAACAACACTTAGCATAGAGAGATTAGTCCTAAGGATGTCACTAATTAGCCAAAACCAATCTAGAGATCTTCAGTAAGACCGGAGATACTGTAGGAGATCGCCGGATGACTTCGCCCACCACTTCCCCCTCCTCCCACCATGAATCGGATGCATAGGGTCGGATGAAATCCGCTGGAGGAACCCTAGGGCGCTGGCCATGGCGCGGGCGGCCCGCCGGTATTGTCGGGCGGCCTTCCGAGCGTCGCCGTATGGCAAATGCCCCTAGGCATGGCCGCCCGCGCTGCGGTGGCCGACGCGGGCTGGCGCCGACTTCCATGGCGCCGACCAAGGCTCGACGCGGCCACGACACCGCCAGGCGCGGGCGGCCATGGCGCCCGGCAGGGCACACGGACGGCCATGGTGCCGCCTTCGGGCGCTGGCCGGTGCCGGGCCTTGCCGCACACATGGGCTCGTCCTTCTTCACCATGGTGGATGGGGAATGGGCGCGGATTCCATCGGGCGATGCGTTCTTGCAATCCCAAGCTTCAGCGCCGCAACGCCGCACAGCCTAGGAGAAGGGCTCCATCGACCAGCAAGAAAGCAAAGGATGATGAGGTATAATTCTCTGTCATTGTACCGACATTCATGTGTCCTGATTGGAATGAACATAGGGAGATCAAATTGACTCGTTGTACTTTTTTTTAATAAAATCATGCATGGGGTGGTGATCAAATTGATTGGAATGATTAGCATACCGCTCGTGTTTGCTCGTTGTTTGCTGAACAAGTTAGAAAAGGAAATAGACCAAACACACACACCTGAATAATGTGGGTTATAACGAGGTGATTGAGAGGTTTTTCCAGTGTACCGGTATCTTGTTGAAAAAATCTCAACTTAAGAACAAATGGGACAAGTTGAAGGTTGAGTTGACTGTATGGAGAAAATTGATGAGGAAACAAAACTGGAACCGGTTGGAATTGGGACAAGGGAACTATCAACATGGATGCTGAGTGGTGGAAAAAAATCAAAACAATGAGCACAACTTATTTTGTTTCATTTCTTTTTTTTCCTATATACAATCCATTTTCTTACTCTAGTCTATTTATTTAGGATATTCCTGGTGTTCGGAAATTTATGAATAGGCCTCTCCAAAATGAAGATGACATGAAGGTGATGTTTGGGAGCATCATCAATGAGGAGATCGATCATTGGAATCCTATGTCCTCCAACTCGATCGTACCCCCTAGTGAAGGCGCCCCCCATCATATCGACTTGGAGGCTGCTGAAGAGGATGACATGGATGGTACTAATAATTTGGACAGTGGCGATGAGGTTTTCGAAGTCTCTCCGACACCTGGCAACAAATATTTTACTACCATTGATCATTGAAGTATGTTAACTTTTTTTTTTTTTGCTTCCATCGTTTGTAGATAAATATTACGCTGTGGACGCTGGGTATCCTAATCGCCCAGGTTATCTAGCTCCATATAAGGGTGAAAGGTATCATATGCCGAGTGGCATAGAGGTATGGAACCTAGAACCCCCAAGGAAAAATTCAACCGCAAACATTCATCTATTTGCAATGTGATTGAGCGATCTTTCGGGTTGTTGAAAATGAAGTGGCAAATTCTTTACAAGATGGGGAACTACCCTATGTGGAAGCAAAAAAAATGATTGTTGTGGCTTGCATGGTCCTCCATAATTTCATTCGTGAGCATAACAGTGAGGATGCAGACTTTGCCCGGTTTGATCGTGATCCTAACTTTGTTCCTACAATACCAGATCGGTACAAAAGGTTTGTTTGTTCCAGAAATGCATCGATACATCTACTGCAGAAGCCAGTTCCATTTGTATGGACACTTTTCGATGAACTAGCCACAGCTCTCGCTCTTGGTTGGAACTAGCTTGTAATGGAATAGTGAAATTATGGGTGTGTTTTGTTTGAACAAATCATGTGAGAAAACTTGTGTACATGTTTCTTTCATTATTACTGAGATAACTTTGTACATATTTTATTCATTATTACGGAATGGATAATTTTGTACGTGACAAATACATGCAGCGTGCGTACGTGACAAAAAAATAGCAGCCCAACCATGCACTATCACACACGTCCACGTTGGAGGAGTAAAAAAAAAAAACCAAGGGCAAAAAGAGAGAAATCCACTCAAATTGTCTATTTCCGAGCTGGAGCTGTTATCTGTACCAAACATTCCAAAGTGAGAACCCAACTCCGCTAGAGCTGTTTCTATGGTGGAGCAGCAGCTCCAGAGTTGGTTTGGCGGAGTAGGAGCCGCACCAAACAGGCCCTAAATATTGCTGACAAGTTGAGGGCTCTGAAATATGGTACAGATTGTCACGGACAATGCATCAAACTGCAAAGGTGCAGGTTACGGGAAGTTGAATTTGGTAATATATTTTGGACACCATGTGTTAGAATCATCCTATGAAAAGTAAATGTGGGCCTAAAAGCTGGAATCCCGACTTTGGCTGTGTTTAGTTGGTGGGAAAAGGTGAAAAAACACTGCTCCAAATCAAAAAGTAATCAGAAGACGTTTCGCTTGTTTGTGGTAAATATTATCCTACCATGGCGTAACTAGGCTCAAAAGAATCGCCTCGCCGTGTACATCAAAACTATGTAATTAGTTTTTTTATTTACCTACATTTAGTGGTCGATACATGTGCCGCATTTTGATGTGATGGGGTGAATAGTGAGTTTGGATTTTCAGTTTCGCATCTAAACACAGCCTTTGTATATTTGCTACTGCTGTTGAAACTGCATGAGCATTGCCAAAAGGTCTTGTCAATTTGTATATTATACTGATATGTGATGTTTAATAAAATTTGCATATTCTCATTCCAATGTCTTTTCTCTGGCTAAATCAATTGGCAAGCTTATTGTGGGGTTGATTCGATACTGAGGTTTTTGACCAATCTGTGTGTTGGGAAAAGAAATAGGATTAAACTTTACTCATACTAGGTGAATTCAAGCGCCGCTGCGGGTACTTAGAAAAATAATTGAACTTATATTTTTTTATGATGATTGCTGTAAGTATTAATCTAGTTGTTAGAGTGTAGCTTATGCAATGAAATATATAAGGAAAATAGCTATTTAGTACAACAATGGATATGTTTATGATGTCAGATGAAAAAAGGTACCGTTGCTGCTGATAACATTTCCATTGTGCAGTTTCAAAAGAACTACACAGTCAAGCTGATAATCACGATTATGTTGCCAACTTTGGTCAAAATCAAGGAACTCTCACCTGAAAAGGCAAATAAAATAATGGAATATTCCAGTTTGTCTCAATGACCAAAACACTTCATACGTAAATTCTGTAATTTTGTCAGGTGAATGATCAATCTTTTATAATGATGCCCTCGGAATGAAATGCGCCAGACTAAATAAATAAGCAAAGGAGAAAAAATATAAAGAATAATCTGAATGGAAAAGAGGATCTGGAGAAAAAAAAATACAATGAATAATCTGAATGGAAAAGTGACGACCATGGACTTGTTGTATAGGAAAGCTTCAGTATTTGCAGCCAGCAGTAACAGGTGGACAGTGACGACCGTGGATGATGTCGTGATAGCGAGCTAAAGAGCACGAACATCAACCAGGACTGAACTGTGCAAACGGCAAGGCCATAGCATCCATCCCATGATTTACTCTCAACCCAATTCACACAGTTCAACAGGGCAGACGTTCCGACATAGCATGCATTGCTCGAGTCAACTCCTTCAATGTCAGTATTACCATTTTCCTGTGCTTGTATTTCATAGCAAACATTGGCAGCGACAGATTATTAGGTGAAACTGAAAGTAGAGCCAGCAAAATGATGAAATGCCACATTGCAACTTTGGGTTAGGTGAAGTGCTCCCCACATTGCAGAGTTTGTCTCAGGGGACAAACCTCGAAAATTTACATCAGCCATGTTTTGATGGACTTACTTTTGTCTATCACCGTCTCACTACCAACCTCCAAGCGTCCAATTTGCATAGGATCAATGTTGTACTTTTGAAGCAGGGATGCAACAACTGTCAAGCTGAGAGAATTTCACTTTTGCACACCAAGTAGAGCGTTACATGAAAAACATCCATCTTCACCACAATTGCTTGCTAGTTTCTCTACTCTTTGGTTTAGGAGTTCTAATTCCAAAGATAGAAGAGAACCAACATAAATGAACATACCTCATAGATACAACGTCTTCGACCTCACTGCAGAATGCCATGCAAATCCTGCCCAAGCCCAATTGTGTACTTCCCCTTGCTGGCACCGTCATGAGCCTCCAGCGCTTCCTGCAGCCAATCAATGACTAAATGCATCAGGAGCCTACAACAATGACGCATAAACCAACTCTCGTATCCCCTTACAACGCCACACCGAATTCAGTCCTGAACATCAGGCCTCGCCCCTATATGCAACATCTCACGTGACAAATGCAGCAGGTGAATCGAACTTGAGGTTGATTCAAGTTTTCTTATTATTAAAAAAGCACAATCCTCCACCGCTAGCGATCCACACAATCTGTGTGAAAACGGCAGCGGGGATTTCCAATTCTCCAATCCAATTGATTCAACTTTCAATCACCTTCTGAACCCGACACCTGCCGATGAACCGGCCTAAAACCCCTCTGCGGCAGTAAACACTGCCCAGACTCCAGCCCCAAAACTCACCCGTTCCCATAGAAACACGCATCGCCACTGATCTCCAACTCGGGTGCCCGGAGGCCGGAGCCTCAGATACGGAGCAGCATCACATCACATGAGACAGCCCTCGCCACCGCAGGCGCTGACGAACTCCGGCAAAGCGCCGCCCGCGCCACCATACTGCGACATGGCCCCGCCGAAGCGCTGCCGAAGGAGACGCCGACGCGCTGGGACGCCGCCGACCCAGGCCGCGGCGGAGGCCGCTGGGGGCGAGCACCACCGCCGCGGGCCGCGGGCCATGGCGCTGCGGGAACGACGCGCAACATTGCGCCGAGGCGGACGCGTGGGCGGGGGCGACAGGATGTGAACGGGTCGTTGAAGCCTGAAGGTGCCCACCAGGGTTGGGTGAGCCGGAGCTGACGGAAGAACATCTTATGGGAGGAGGTGGGCGACCGGCAAAGCTTGGCGGTGCGGGGGCAGGGAAGAGGCCGCGCCGTGGCAGGGAAGAGGCAGCGGATTTTAACGCCGTGACGTGGAGGAGGCGAGCGGACAGCTAGAGCCGAAGAAAATCGAAGGGGAGGAGACGGCCGGCCGGCGACTCTTCACGTTTGGGTGGGGAACGGAGGAAGACGCGGGATCCAGGAATACCGGTGACGTGGCTTCACGAGGAGCCGAGAACTCCTTAGTGGGCTCTTCTTTCATAGATTTCCATTCTATAGTAGTATAGATATAGATTAGCATTTAGGATCATAAATATGTTACAATGCCGATGTATTTATTGGTTACAAATAAATACTGTCTTAAGCAAACTTGTTCCTGCAGTTTGATAGGTCTGAATGCTGACCCCATCTGAGGACGAGCGTAGCTCAGTTGGTCCGTTCGCAGGTGAGCGAAGCGGCCGGGCGCGAAGTTGGATTCCCTGGAATCGCAAATCGCGTGCCTCACCCGTTACTGCAGCAGTTTTGCACAGTAGCCTTGCCTGGATTATTTCCGGCCTGCCTCTCCACGTATGGACGTTCAACGGATATTGCGACGAGCTTCCTTGCCCCTTCTCAAGGACGCGACTTCCAAGTCGCGGTGTAGCTGTAGGACTGTTTGTACACAAGTGGTGTGTGTGGTTTGCGCGGCGTGTGTGTATGAACAGATACTACAACTGTACCTGCATGAGAGACATCGCACAAAAAAAAAAAAAGAATGCTGACCCCATCTGGTAGTAACTCATGTATGCAAAAATGGTTGGAGTAGTGAAGTTTTAAAATATGAGCAGTAAGTTTTTAAAAAAATTGTGTGTCCAGAAAGAATATCTCTGTTTTTGTTCTCTTGGAAATTATCTCTATATAGTAATGCCAACATGTCCATTAAATAGGAAAGTATGTATATGATAGGATACTTAATTCTAATTTATAAATTGTCAATGCTTTTAATATTATCAATAATGCCAAATAAGGAATAACTTGAGCCTTTGAAAATAGAGAACACTCAAACAGTTTCTCTGCCATGAATTCAGAAACCTTTGTGATTTCATCGCAGGAAATGCAATTACTGGCAGTGGATTTGGAGCTTCAGATTCACTTATGGTGGTAATGTTCTTTCCTTCCTATCTGTAATTAAGTCCACCGCCATTATTTTTGTTTCACTTTCACCCACAGTTAACTAGGGTGCCACTGCCATATGAGATATGCAGACAACGACAGCACAGGGAGACTATAAAAATCAAAAGCATCCTTCGCTTCACTATGGGGCATTCTTCTTCCTTGTCATTTCAACCGAACCCACTTTCTGTTTGTTGTTATACTGCACACACTTCCCAGTTGTTGGGGAGGCCGAACCTGCCCACCCCCTATGGTCGGCCCGAGAAACCACGATAAGGGATATCCCGAAGCGGGATAAGATTTGGCCCCAGGGGCCGAATGTTGTAAGATTCGGGTCTCGACGCATTACGAACCCAAGACCGGAAGGGATGAAATCCGAACGGGCGGAGCTGCGCGATGATACGGACGAAAAGCGAGGCATTCGCCATAACGAGGCGAAAGGACGCCCTACTAGCACGACCGATCGCGAAAATGACGCCGCTGGACGGAAGCCACGGGCATTCGCCGGAAAGCCGAATGTCGCGGCTTTCGCCGCTCGAGATCGCGGAACGGGGGCCACAGCTCGGACGCCGACGCTCGACCCACCATACCCGACATCGTGAGCTTCCAACGTTAGCGGTCGGGACTCACGCGGAGCGGATGTGCCAAAGATCCCCGCCGAATATGACGAAAGCTCGCTCAAGGCCCCAAGGGCGGGGGCCCGGTTCGACCTCTCCGGGTTTCGGTCTAGGGGGCCGGAAGCGCCACCTTCGACGGCGAAGGCCGAAGGGCCGACGACGCAATGTCTATCATCCGCAGTATCCACGGTCCTACGCCGAAGCGGCTCAAGGAGGGCAGGTGGGGCCCTAAGGCGTGGAAAGACCACGCCGCCCCCTCGGTCGACAAATGACGCGCCGAGAACTAGGGGTTGGTAGGAGGACAAAATTGGAATTGTAAAGTCTACGGACTATAAATAGACCCCGAGGGGGCATTGTAAAAGATAGACGGAAAATTAATAGAAGAGTGCTACGCTTTGCATAAACCTCGCGTGGTGTCCATCCCAGTTTAGTTGCGTGATTCGGCCCCGCCAAGGGGTAGCCCGCTTAAAGGGCACACCAACATTGGCGCCACCGTGGTTGTGCGGGTAACCCATGGCTCCAGTGGCGAGGAAGACCCAAGGTGGCACCGGCAAAGACCCAGCCGGATCTCCTTCGGGCGGATCCTCCGCCGATCCTCCGCCCGAGATCGCCACTCCAAAGAAGTCGCGGCCGGGCGAAAACAAGATGCGCCAAAGGCCCGTGGGCAAGAATCGCCAAGGACCTTCCACGCCAGCAGAGGTGCCAAGATCAAGAAGAGGAGGAAGACTCGGAAGAAGAGCAGCCTCAAGAGCGCCAAACGCGTGTAATGAGCAGAACAACGCCCAAGCTAATCCAAGAATTGAGCTCAAAGCAGGTCGAACTCGAGAATTGAGAGCTCGTGAGGGATGCAATGATGAAAGGAGAGGCAGCTGCGAAGAGAGGATTCGCTTGGGAGCAAATGAAGCTCGCCCCGAATAGAGAAAGGCAATTTGCTCGCGGAAATAGCGCAGATGGAGAAAAACACCGCACCATCCCATGGAGGGTTAACGACCGGTTTTGCCGCGATAGGGAAATCGATCCAGCCTCACCACTCGCGCCGAATTGCAAATGAGCCCATGGCCGATAGGGTACAAGCCCGTGATACCATCATTCAATGGGAAATCGGACCCAAGGAAGTTCATTGCAAGCTATGAAGCCGCAAGACATTCGGCGGGGGATTCGGTCACCCCGGGCGAAATCTCTCATAATGGCGGTAGAAAACATTGCGCATGAATGGTACATTGCCCTTCGTCCGCTTTCGATAAGAAATTGAAGCAACAAGGAGCAAATGATCATCACCTTTGAAGGTTTCCGGCCTTGAAAAAAGGGAACCGTAGATTTCCTGAAGCTCAAGCAAGAGGATGGAGAGTCATTGACACAATACCTCAAAAAGATAGTATGCGAATTCGGCCTCGGACAATCAATGTATCGATGAAGTAGTCATAGCAAAATGCAATCGAAGGCATGGCTATAGGTCGGTCGCCGCACAACTAGACAGGAGGAACCCAAAACCTTGACGAAGTTATACGATCGGATCAAAAGTTTGTGAAGTCTCAAGAAGGTCCGAAAAGAAGAAAGGCAGCAAAGAAAGGACGAAAAGCAACAATCGCCACATCCAAATGCAAACAATAACCAAAAAGGCGGCAAGGCACCTCGCCCGGTCAACAACGTACAAGAGGATTCGGCTCGGACGGCCGAACCAAGCCAAGAACCAGCTCGGGACGCCTCAAACTCCAAAGCAAATCGGTCCCCGAGGGAGGTGGCGAAGCTCAAGGGGCGAGGAGGTCGCGGAAGAGGCCGGAAGGTCCGAGAGTACCGTCATCGCTTGTTCGCCTGTGGCGAAAACATGGGTCATTTCGGTCGAGACTGCAAGTATGGGCAAATGGCCAAGGAACAAATCAAAGGACAAAGTTCACAAGGTAGCCAAGCTCCAAAGCATGTGTTCAACACGAGAAACAAAGAAGCGCCCGGCCGAACACATATTTCGGTTATCGAATACTCGGCTACCACCCCGCCTCCATTAGTACAGCCCGAGGGACCCATGCTTCCGCTCACCATCATCGGTACTCACGAACTACCCGGTTACATCCCGCAATCCCAGCCTCCATCAATGGCGGCGTCCTCTCCGGCAAACCTTGAACAACCGCAGCAGAACGCGCACACGAAGCCCGAAAGCAGTCAGGAAAATAGGATTGTGAACTCGGTACTTCCGCCCCGTGGTCACCGCCGATGTTTTACGACCGAGAGCCCGCCACGGGGTGAGCCGGGCGGTTTGTTCGGCCTCGATGAACCCGAGTCCGGCGGTTTGTTGCGCCAGCTTGACATGGAGACGGGGGTTTTTATATCGGTTCGGGCCCTCGATCCTTGATCGAGTAAAGACCTTTACGCCCAAATCGGCGTGAGCCTGTTTTTGATTGATGGGGTCAACCGAGAATCGGTTGTAAGGTTTACAAAGACTTGATATGTTCAAGTTGCGCTCTCCTCTGAGGTGCTCTTTGGCCGTCTTTTATAGTTCAAGGAGCCAAAGAGCTTGCTACGGACCTAGTCGGATACTGAGAGGGTTATTCGTCGAGGATTCGAACACCCAAACTCTAAACATGGTAATCGACTAGAGTTCTATCCTCGATTACAAATGTAAGTCTACCGTAGCTATGCTTCCATTGCCTTCGGAGTTGTTTGTGGCCGCAGCTAGGATAGAATCCCGCGAACAACTCTCTAGAGTCCTTAGGTGATCCCGTATCCACAAGCCCCGAGCATTTCAAGGCCGAAGTTATGAGAGTTGTCTATGCTTCTCTCGGATGAAGCCTTGATGTGGTCTTGAGATCATCACTTCGGTGTTCACTTGAAAAGTGCACCCGTAGGGTGTAGCCCCCAAGCTTCTTGCTTTTTGGCACAAAGAGTTGGAAGGTCTTTGAGTTCTTTGCCTCTGTCTTCGACATCTTCTGATGAGTTCTTTCTCTCTAGACTGCTCTTCTCCCACGAGCTCTTCTTCGGATGGAGCCTTAAGCGTGGTCTTGAGGTCTTTTCCTTTGTCTTCGAGTTCTTCTCGTATTTGGAGTTCTTTCTCTAGGATGGATCTCTTCTTCGTGAGCCCCGAGCATCTTGAGTCATGAGAGCATCTTTTTCTCGCTCTTCTCGATGAAGCTTCGACGTGATCTTGAGATCTCTATCCTCGAAGTTCTTCTCGATTCGAAAAAATCTTGTCCGGGGTATCCAAAGAGCCCCCGAGCGTCTAGGAGTTCTTTCTTTGGAAAGGAATCTTAGAGGTTCCCTTGTCCTCCGGGATTTTTCACCGTTTCTCTTTTTCCGTGCGCTCACGGGTCGCATAGTGCGCTTTTATTTGCGCTCCTCTTTTTCGGAAAGGTCGGATATGGCGGTCATAGCCATAAATTTCTATTTGCCCGATTTGAGGTGACCGCCCTTTTGGTGGCTGCCTTTTCTTCGTGGATCCGGTCTATAGACATGTTGGAGCGTGCCTATAAATTGGGCGTTTGGCTTTGCTTCGTAGCCAGAGTGTCTTTCTTGTTCCTTCTTCTTCTCCTAATAGTATCCCTCTTCTTTTGTAGAATAGCTTTTCTGAGCTTCTGATCCATGGCGGTGCCGTTGATTGAGTTGGATCAGCCCCACAGCGTCTTCTTCGTCTTTCTTGGGTTCTTACGTGAGTGAGGGATGTCTTGTGAAACGGAGTAGAAGGGGACTACTCCACCGGCGGCTCCACTCTTGGGCGTGGCTAGTGGTGGGAAAGGGATGCCTTGCGATCGAAGTTTTCCTTCGCTTCATCGCCTATCCCATTCCGCCGGTCTCTCAAGATGAGTGGGGCGCTCTACTTCCAGTTGTACCTTAGTTTGAGGAGGGCTAAGGTGCTTTCTTGGTCCGTAGATTGATCCTCATGATGTCCGCTGGCTCGAGTTTCTTGGAGAGGATAGCACTCGTTGCTTCTTTCAAGGGGGTTATCTTTTCCTAGATTCTTGCCTTTGAGTCTTGAGGAACCGCCGAGCCCGCTCTCTTTTGGTACTCGCTCTTTTCGTGGTGTTGTGCCAATGAGGGTTCTCTTCCCCTAGGCCGCCAGCCTTTGGAACTCGTGGTTCGTTGGTTCCTTGTATATTCGGGGTTCTTCGGGCTTCCGGTATTGTCCCGATGCTTTGATTCCTCCGTGGTCTTCTTAGCGCTTTTGGTGCTTTGAGTCCTTGTGCAAGGTTTTTAGTTTCCTTGTTAGGATACGGAGGGCTCTTTTGCTCGGCGGTTGGAATTGGCTTGGAGGAGTTTGGAAACAGATCTTGGTGTTCTCTCTTCGTCGCCTCCCGGACACGGACTCTTACGCCCCTTTAGAAGTACTCTTGAGTTGTTTGGTACATTAGCCTTCTTTGTATCTTGTACGTGGGAGTTCTTGTTAGGCTCCCGTGCATCCGAGTCTTCTTTGTATCTTGTAGGGACTTCATTTCCCATGTAACTTGTAGTCTCAAGATGTTGAATAAAAGATATTTGTTCTTTTATTCATTTTGTTCTTGTATCAATCTGATCTGCCTTCGAGCAGACTTGTTTGTAGCTTGTTTTCTGCTTTGTCCTTCGAATTCTTTTTCTTTGGACGGCTTGTTGTGACTGTGCCTTTGGATCTAGGCTTCTGGCTTTGTCCTTTGCTTGTAGACTTGTGCCGAGTAGTTGTGCGGATTCTCGCTCTATAACCATCAGGGTTGTTTCTTGCATCAGCTTTAGCTCTTCTTAAGCTTGCTGTAGATTGTTGGAGTCTTGCTCTTGCGCCTTTTAGGTTATTTTCCTTGACGCTTGACTTGTCTTCTTTTCTTGAGACTTGTCGTGAGGATAGAGTCTTGCTCCTGCGTCTTCTGGGTTCTTTCCTTTGACGCTTGACTTGTCTTCTTTCTCGAGATCTGTCGTGGAGTCGTGCTTCATGATGACAGGGGTTGTTTCTTCCCCTTTACGAGCTTGCCTTCTCCTTAGGCTTGCTTGGAATAGGTGGGGTCTTGCCCTCGTCTCGCGGGTTCTTTCCTCCGACGCATGACTTGTCTTCTTTCTTCTTGAGACTTGTCGTTGGTGTGGAGTCGTGCTCCGAGGTGCCAGGGTTGTTTTTTTCCCCGTTTCTGAGCTTGCCTTCTTCTCCGGCTTGCTTGAAATAGGTGGAGCCTTGCCCCTGCGTCTGCGGGTTCTTTCCTTCGACGCACGACTTGTCTTCTTTTCTTGAGACTTGCCGTAGATGTGGAGTCGTGCTCCAGAGTACCAGAATTTGCTTTTGTTCTGGATTTCCAGCGTCGTCTTTGCTTTTTAGACTTGCTGTGGATGGCTGGGGTCATGCCCCGCCTTTCGTGGTTGTTCCCTTCTCGGCATGTGACTTGTTGCCTTTTTCTTGGACATGTCACATAGGTGGAGTCTTGCTCCCGCCATTTGGTCTTTCCATTAGGCCTCTAGCTTTTGTCTTTTCTTAGACTTGCTAGTAGATGTTTGGTGGAGTCATGCTCCGAGTAGAGTTGTTCTAACTCTGGGTTGCCGCTTCTGGGCAAGGGCTCTCCCATGCTTGTCCGGGTGGACTATAGCATGACGTCCCTATATAGGGTTCTCGGTCCGGGCCCATTTAAGTGCATCTGCTGGATCGAAGGTCAAGATGGTTGGGTTTCTATTTCACAACACTACAATCCACCTTGCCCGGTTTGGGCTGCTCGCTTTCGAGAGACTTGATGTGAGACGATGGGTTCCTATTTCATAACACTACACCGTTTCACGCCCGATTCGAAAGGCCGCCTCTGCCGTAGGACATATTGGCTCTTTTCGGACCCTCGATGGCCTCTGCGACCTAAACGGGCGATCCCCACGCCCTCTCTTTGAGTCGTAGTTCACGATCTGCCGCTAGGATTTAAGGTGTGGACGCTATTCCAGAGGACTTCGCGTGGTTCCACCCTTGTTTGGTGACCTCCGTTCTGGTGGTCGGGGTTGCCTTTCGTCGGTCGACTTCTCTTCTTGAAGTGCCGATTTGGGCTGTTTTTTGTTCTTCTCCTCTTGGGAGGCATGCGCGCCGCTCTTTTTGGAGTTCTTTTGGTTTGAACTGCTTTTAGAGTGCCGCGCATTCTAGTACCTCTTGTGGGTCTAGAGTTCTTCCCGACGCCATTTTCTTCTTCTTCTTCTTGAGAGTTGGTCCGTGTTCTCGCGACTTCTCTCGTGGTCGCCGAGTCTTTATGGGTAGAACCTTCCGAGTTGGCTGATGTGCCAAGAGTTTCGATTTCTTCTCCTTCCGTGGTCATCGGTTTGTAGGTTCCCGGTCCCGCTCCTTTGATGATGAAGGGTCCTTCCCACGGACCGAGCAATTTGTGCCCGCCTTCGTCTTTTGGTTTCTTTTTGAGTACTTGATCTCCCGGGTTTAGATTTCTTGGTCGTGTGCTCTTGTCGTAGTGCCTTCGAGTCCTTGCAGGTATCTTGCGTTCTGAAGGATGGCATTTTCTCTGACTTCTTCTGCACAGTCGATCTCAAGTCTTCTTGTCTGTTCTCCTTCTCCTTCTTCGAACTGCTCTATCCGTGGAGAGCTCCATATCGACCTGGCCGGGTAGTACCGCTTTCCGATCCGTATGTTAGGAAGAAAGGTGAGTAGCCCGTTGCTCTGGCGATTTGAGTTCTTAGGCCTCGGACAACTTTTGGTATCTCTTCGATCCATTTTGCTCAGTAGTCTTTGAGTTCTTCATATAATCTTGGCTTTAAACCGCAAGGATGAGTCCGTTGGCTCTTTCTACTTGTCCGCTTGCCCGAGGATGTGCTACGGAGGCATAATCGATTTGTATGCCGCAATCTCGTGCCCAATCTTCAAATTCCGCGCCGCGGAAGGGTGATCCGAGGTCCGCAGTATGATCCCGTTGGGCATTCCGAATCGCATGATCTCTTGGATGAACTCGACCGCTTTCTTTGGAGCCGTAGTTAACCAAAGGCTTGTATTCTATCCACTTGGTGAACTTGTCGATTGCTACGAAAATGTATTCGTATCCTCCTTTGGCTCTTTTAAGTGGTCCGACTTGATCTAGTCCCCAAAGACGAAAAAAGGCCATGATGGTGGTATGCGATTAGGTTGTGTGCGGTACATGCGCATGTCTTGCGAACATCCGCATCCTTTGCATCTTCCGACGAGTTCTTCAAGGTCTTTGAGAGCTGTTGGCCGCAATATCCTCGTTCGAATGCTTTTCCCACGAGGGTTCTCGACGCCTGGCGTGGTTTCCACAAAGATCCGAATGGATTTCTTTGAGGATTTCTTTTCCTTCTTCGAGTTGATGCACTTGAGTAGTACTCCGATGATGATGCTCTTTATATAGCTTGTCCCCAATGAGCACATAGTTCTGCTTCTTCTCAAGATCCTTGTTGCTTCGTTTTTTTGTCCTGGGGTAGCATTTTGTTTTTGATGAAGTTGATGATGTCCTCGATCCGGGGAGTGGTTCTCCGGACTGGAGATATTATCATCACTCCCGTTAGAGCCGATTGCTCCATATTTTCTTGCTCGGGTTCTCTTTGATTGAAGGCTTCGATAATTCTTCGACGAATACTCCCCGTCGGACTTGAGCTCTGTCGATCCGAGTTTGGCTAATACGTCTGCACCACGTTTGCGTCTCGAGCACGTGTAGGATTTCTAAGCCTTGGAAGTTCTTTTCCAATTTGCGCACTTCTGCGCAAAGAGAGGCCTATGTTATCCTTGGTGCAGTCCCCGTCTTTGTTGACTTGATTGATGACAATCGCGAGTCGCCGTATACTTGAAGTCTCTTGATTCCCAGATTTTTTGCCACTTTGAGGCCATGGATAAGTGCTTCATACTCTGCCTCGTTGTTGGTAGCTTGCCACATTATCCGTAAAGCACATACTTGAGTTGTCTTCCTTCGGAGATATGAAGAGAATCCGGCTCCTCTCCCCCGAGCTTCAATGATCCATCGAAGTACATGCTCCAATGTCTCTTGATGTCGCCGGGTGTGGGTTGTTGGAGCTCTGTCCATTCTCGCTATAAAGTCCGGAAGCGCTGAGATTTGATCGCTCTTCATGGGGTGAACTCTAGATTTAATGCTCCGAGTTCTACCGCCCATTTTGATATGCGTCCCGTTGAATCCTTGTTCCGTAGGATGTCTCCGAGGGAGAATCTGTGACCACCGTTATCTTGTGGCCGGGGCAGTAGTGCCGTAGCTTCCTTGATGTGATCGGTATGGAGTAGAGCAGGTTTAAATGACGTGAGGGTATCGAAGTTTTGGATTCCGAAAGGACCTCGCTCACGTAGTAAACCGGCCTCTCACGGGTTTTACTTGCTGCGTTCCGGGCTCTTCTCTCTCCACAATGATTGCCGAGCCGACTCATCGTATTGGTAGCCGCTATGTAAAGCATGAGGTCTTCATGATCTTTCGGGGAGTGAGGACTGGTGCCGACGTTAGGTAATTGTTTGAGTTCTTCAAATGCCTTGTTCGCCTCTTTAGTCCATTCAACTTTCCCTTGGTCTTGATCAATTTGAAGAAAGGTAATCCTTTTTCCCCGCTTTAGATATAAAATCTGTTGAGTGCCGCCATGCACCCCGTGAGTTTTGGACGTCCTTGACGTTTCGGGGGTTGTCTCATCTCTATGATAGCCTTGATCGTTTGAAGCCGGCTTCTATGCCTCTAGCTGGCGACCAAGAACCCGAGTAATTGTCCTGATGGTACTCCAAAAACGCACTTTGTTGGGTTGAGCTTCCACCTCCACTTCTTAAGGTTGTTGAAAGTCTCCTCCAAGTCTTGAATTAGAGTGTCTGGCTCCCTTGTTTTCACCACCACGTCGTCCCACGTATGCTTTCGGAGTTTTTGCCAATCTGCTCTCCCAAACAAGTCTCAGATCGCTCTTTGATACGTTGCTCGGCGTTCTTCAATCCAGAATGACATTGTTTTATAGCAAAGAGGCACCGAAGGGGGTGATAAAAGAGGTCTTGCTCGATCTTCTTTCTTGAGCGCTATCTAGTGGTAGCCTGAGTAGCAATCTAGGAATGATAATAGGGCTGACCCTGCTGTGGAATCCACTATTTGGTCAATCCTTGGTAACCCAAATGGATCTTTTGGGCAATGCTTGTTCAGGTCGGTGTAGTCTACACACATGCGCCATTCTGAGGTGTTCTTCTTCTGAAACGAATCGGGTTAGCTAGCCAATCTGGATGTAGGATTTCTCGATGAATCCGGGCGCGCGAGTAGTTTCGCGATCTCCTTTTTTATGGCTTCTTTCTTTTAAGTGAGAATCTCCTCGCCTCTTTGCTTGATGGGTTTGGATCCCATATTGATATCAATTCTGTGCTCAGCCAGCTCCCTGGAACGCCGGGCATGTCTGCTGGTTTCCAAGCAAATATATCTTTGTGTTGCCTTAGGAAGCTGGTGAGCGCGAATTCCTATTTTGGAGATAGGTGAGAGCTGATGATCGCCGTCTTGGATGGATCACCGGTCTGTAAATCGATGTGCTTGACATCGGCTTCTTCTGGGGGTACCAAGATTGCTTGTTTCTTGGTGTTATCTCGAGTTCCTCTGGTTTTGTCTCTTGTGCCATTTGGTTGACTTCTTTCTTCTCAAGAATGTACCGGTCTTGTTTGCTATTTCAATGGCTTGGGCGTCACACTCGAAAGCCTTTTTGAGATCTCCTTTGATTGAAAGAACTCGAATGGCGCCGGCATCTTTAGCAATAGATACGGGTAGTGTGGGATAGCCATGAATTTTGCAATTGCCGGTCTTCCCATGATGGCATGATATGGTGACTCGAGATCTGCTACTTCGAACTTGACGTATTACGTTCGGTAGTTTGAGGGTGTTCGAAAGTGACCGGTAGGGTGACTTGCCCAATTGGTATTGCTGCTCGTCCGGGGAACTATCCCGTAGAAGGGGGTCTTGGAGGGAGCAATTAACCCCGAGAGGTCTAGTCCCATCTTGTCCAAAGTCTCGGAGAATATGATGTTCAACCCCTGCACCTCCGTCGATCGGTACCTTTGTCACCGTCACTCCGGCTATGGTGGGTTCTATCACCAAGGGATACTGGTCCGCGTTGCCTACACTTGTCCATTGATCCTCCCTTGTGAATTGAATCGGGTATTGGGACCAATTGAGGTAGCGTGGCGTTGCGGGTTCTCTTTGCCATGATCGATCGTAGTGCTAGCTTGTCTTGTCTCTTGCTCTTTGATCTAGGAACTCCGGAGAATATGACGTTTAGAGATCTTGTCGCTTTCTGGAAGTCCCCTGTCTTTTGTCCGTCGTTGTTTTCTCCTTTTTCGTCTTGGTTGTGCCCTTTCTGCGCTGAATCTCTCCCTTTATATCTCTCCCGGAAGGTTGTGCGCTTCCAGCGTGTGATGAGCTCGGGATGAAAGACGCAAGGCAAGTCTTCTAGTTTGATGTTGTCTTTCTTTACATTGCCGTTGCCCTTGTTGCCGTTGTACTTTGGTTTGTATGGCTTCTTTGGTTTTTCGGCAAATGCGACGTTTTGTTATGCGGTCCTCGCTTCTTGTATTGCTTGGCGTTGTTACGTTCTTTCTTCGGGCCTTCCGTGTTCTTTCTCTCCGGAAGCGATCACGGGTTCTTTCTTCGGCTCCGATCATTTTTTCAACGGTGAGCTTGAACTATTCGTTGGTCCTCGGGTTATCTTTGTAGAAGTCTCGAGAATTGCCATCTTTGAGAGATTCCATTACGAGCGCATCCACCACTTCTCTCTCGTGATGTCATGCACGGGATCTCATCTCGCCAAATCTTCGATAGTAATCTCTCAAGGATTCTCCTGGCTTCTGCTTGAGGCTCTTTAATTCGGCCTGTGTGATGGGATGGGTGATGATTCCTGCGAAGTTGTTGCAAAATATTGTCGCAAGTCTTCCCGGTGTTCTATTGAGCCCCTCTTCGATCTTGTCGAACCATTGGAGCGGTAGAGCTTCTAGAGCCATGGGAAAGAAAATGGCTTTTGCGTCATCATCTCCTCCTCCACCCGAATTCAATGGATTGTGAGTAGACTACGAGCCATTGCTTAGGCTCTGCTTTTCCCATCGTATTTTGAGTGATTTGAAGGTTTGAACTTTGGGGGTAGTTTGACTCCTTGTAGTCTTTCTGCGAAGCAAGGGAATCTGTCATAGCCCCCTGTTGTCCTCCCCTCGATTTGTCCCGAGGATCTTGCTCCTTTTGTCAAGGTTCTTGCGGGTCTGTACGTGGACTCCGCGACTTCTTCGTGTTGGCTTGGTCTTGGGGTGAGATTAACCCTCGGGGGTCTCTGGTTTCCACCATCCCTCCGGGGCCGCCTTGAGTTTCTGGAGTTCTCCGGCGTGCCCAACCTCTCGAAGACATTAGGCCGACTTCTTTGTGCGTGCGAGTTGTTTGCCTTTGACTGCGACCTAGCGGGGTCTCTTTCTTGGGTGGCTTTCAGAAGCGCTTCCTTGATGAGCCTCTCCTCGTTATTTAGGTTTGAAGCGGTCTTGAGGCGTTCAATCAACTCTTGTATCTTTCCGTGTGTTGTCGATGGTCGTCTTTAGCTTCCCTTTCGGACTTCATCTTCTCATATTCGGCGCAAAGTCGACTTGGTATTTGTTCGGGCTTGTTTGCGGCTGGCTCGCTCTGTCTCGGCGTCCTCCCTTCAGCTTGTTTCTTCTTAGCCTTGAATGACGCTGGTCTTCTCCTTCGTCTTCTTGGGTTCTTTCGTCCGCCGAGATGTTTGATAGACCTTCGTCGGTGGACGATGTCGGGGGGCATCACGGAGGGTTAAGCGGCGTCGCGGGCTCTTGCTATCACCAAGATTTCGTTGGGGAGCGTGAGCCTTTGGGCCGCCACTCCTTCCGTCCGGGGAAGATCCGTCGCTTGCCATCCCCACACACGCCGTTTCTTGACGTTCGGTCTTTGTGAGGGTTCTAGGCCGATGGATGATACACTCCTCCGGCGTCCTTGTTAGGACGAGCCCTCGTTGCGCGCCTTTCAAAGGAATCTCCAGCCTTCTTTTGAAAGTTGTCTTGATACGCCTCGTATGTGTGAACGCGGCATTACGTAGTCCCGTTGGGAATTGGTAAGGTAACTTGGGTTGATACCCAGATTTGTCTCCGGTTTCGCCTTCTTTCTCCGAGTCAGGGTAGCCTTTCTTGAAAAAATTCTTTTCCGAATTGATCCCGGTTCCCTTGTCTGAGTCGGAGTAGGAGTATTGCTTCGAGTTGTCTTCGGAGTCCGCTTTTGAACCTTGGATGACCTCCTTTCCCGAGTCCGCTTTCGGTTTTAGGTCCTCGCGACGCAGTCCTCCGAGTCGGTGTCGAGCTTGTTCTCCGCCTCTCGAGGCGATGTCGGGCGAGTGTCAATTGCCCGAGCCTCTCGGCGAGTTCCGATTCTCCGGATTTGGATTTCTGATGATGTAGCCTCGAGTCTTGCCGCCGCCGCCGATCTCGCAAGCCCATGATCCGAAGATGATCGTATTTCGCCGCCGAGCCCATGATGTCGTGGGTCCGCCGAACTCGTCTTGAAATTCGACGAGGGCCCTACCGGGCGCCCGGTTGCCGATGTTTTATTTATCGAGAGCCCGCCACGGGGTGAGCCGGGCGGTTTGTTCAGCCTCGATGAACCTGGAGTCCGGGCGGTTTGTTGCGCAGCTTGACATGGAGACGGGGTTTTTATATTGGAATTAGGCCCCTCGATCCTTGATCGAGTAAAGACCTTTACGCCCGGTCGGCGTGAGCCTTTTTTTGATTGATGGGGTCAACCGAGAATCGGTTGTAAGGTTTACAAAGACTTGATATGTTCAAGTTGCGCTCTCCTCTACGAGGTGCTCTTTTTTGGCCGCCTTTTATAGTTCAAGGAGCCAAAGAGCTTTGCTACTGACCTAGTCGGATACAGAGAGGGTTATTCGTCGAGGATTCAACACCAAAACTCTAAACATGGTAATCGACTAGAGTTCTATCCTTCGACAACAGAAGTCTACCGTAGCTATGCTTCCATTGCCTTCGGGAGTTGTTTGTGGCCGCAGTTAGGATAGAATCCCACGAACAACTCTCTAGAGTCCTTAGGTGATCCCGTATCCACACACATCTATGCAATCACAGGCGGATCCAACCTCGAGCACGAGAACAAAAAGCCGGAAGAGACTATGTGAGGAGAGTACACACTGTAACACCGAGACTACCTTTGAACAGGCCTGCATGGTCATTGGTCCCAATCACATTTGACGAAAGTGACTTCCGGCTAAGGGACTATCCGCATACAGATGCATTCGTAGCAACTGTAAACGTGGATAAGTTCACACTTCACAATATCCTGGTAGATAATGGAAGCTCAGCAGATATTCTATTCATCAAGGCCTTCCAGAGCATGAGTATGGAACGGAGGACGCTGCATCCATCGGGTAATGCTCTATTCGGTTTTTGGAGGGAAAAGGATAGATGCGATCGGAAGAAGGACATCGCGGTGACTTTCGGTGAGGTTGGCTTATGCCGAACCGAAATCATCACATTCGACATTGTCAATATAGATTATCCCTACACAAAGAATATTCGGCGGGGGGAGTCATAAGCAAGTTTGATGCGCTTATCAAGCGAGTTTCTTATGCATGAAGATACCCTCCCCTTTCGGTATTGTGATCAGTATGGGGAGATCGAAGCGGCTTCGAAAAATAGATGCAAGACCGATTCCGTGTTACAAAGATGATCAACGGCAACAGAGACCGAAAGAGCGGACGATGAGAAAGAAGAGCCGAACCCAAAACCGAAAAAGGTCGAGAACCGAAGGTTGAGTCACCAATCCACAAAAAAAGTCCCCATTTCCACCACAGGGCCCGAGAGCGAGATTATAATCGGCTCCGAACTCCAACCGACGAGGCAGCCTCAACCGTCCGCATTTCTCGACTCCAACTCGACGTGTTCGCATGGTCGCCTCGGGATCTAAAAGGGTAAGCCGAAACCTCGCTCAACATAACCCGAGTGTAGCAAATGGCAAGGGAAGCCCAAGAAGCGAGGTTAAGAAAGCTATCCGAAGAAAGAAGCGCGCTAGCGGCGGCAGTCAAGTCCGTAGACTTTCGGACGTAGGAGTAATCAGGCCAGTTCAATATCCCGAATGGTTAGCAAACGTGGTCATGGTCCAGAAGAAAACATCCGACCCTAACATCAAGAAATGGTGAATGTGTGTAGATTTCACTGATCTAAACAAGGCATGTCCGAAAGACCCGTATCCTCCGCCTGCATTAGACACCCGATTGACTTAGCCTCGTCGCGAAAGAATGAGCTTGCTCGGATCGTTTCTCCGGATATCATCGGATACATCCGAACCCGGAGGACGAGGAGAAGACAAGTTTCATCACTCGGGGGGGACCTATTGTTTCAAGCGAATGCCCGAAGGTCCGAGGAACGCCGGATCTACTTTCTCCGTAATGTCGGATGAAGTGTTTAGAGAGCGGCCAAGAAGAAGAATCTCATAACATACGTGGGCGATATAGTAGTCATCGCCAGATCGAAGAGTCGCACATCGGTGACCTAAAAGGAAACCTTCGCGAATCTAAGGAGGAGAACGCCGTGTTAAACCCGTAAAAATGCATTTTCGGCATCACCAAAGGCAAAATGTTAGGTTGTTTAGTGTCGCCCCGAGGCATAGAAGTGAATCCGGATAAGATCGCAGCAATCATAGACATGAAGCCCCGAGATAACCGAAAAGAAGGTCCGAGGCTCACAGTGTCGGCTAGCGACTCTTAGCGTATTCATCTCAAGGTCACCAAAAAGGTTTACCCTTCTTCAAAGTGCTAAAGGACAGCTTCGGATTTCGAATGGGGACCGGACCAAATAGAAAGCCTTCCAAGACCTAAAAGACTACCTTACCACTCTAACAACCATGTCGAAGCCATCCCCAAAGGCGGTGTTATTACTATACTTAGCTGCATCTCCGATCTCCGAAGCGCCCGTTCGTCGAAGAGAAAAAGCAGGACAACAAGCTCAAGCGGCTTCCTATCTACTATGTATCCGAAGCCCTTTTCACAAGCTAAACTTAACTACTCGAGTTAGAGAAAATAGCTTACACAGCCCTAATGGCAAGCCGAAAGCCGAGGCATTACTTTCGAGCACACAAGATTCGGGTTGTTTCATCTCAGCCCTTGGAAGCTTTGTTCAGAAAGTGGCCGTAGGCGGGGTAGGCAAATGGGCGCCCGAACTCAATGAATTCGTGTCGATTTCGAGCACGGATCGGCCATAAAGTCTCAAGCAATCGCTGATTTCATAGCAGATCGGACTCCGTGACCAAGGCAATCCGGTAGTTTTTGGACGGTCCAACTTGGATGCGTATTGCGCGACGGAGCCTGGTGCGACAAAGGGGGCTGGGGTTTCGCCATACCACACCTCAGCAAGGTCCATCCATCGACACGCAGCCAGACATACAACAAGCACCAATAATACGGCCGAATATGAAGCGGTATGCTAGCACTACGAAAAGCTAAGAGCAATGGGCGTCAAGAGATGTATCATTCGTGATGATTCGCGGGTAGTAAGCGGGCACGTGAAAAGGGAGTACACGGCCGTGGAGCCAGTTCTAGTCGATATTTACAAGCGGTAACAAAGAATGGAGAAGCATTTCGCGAGGTTTCTCCATAAAGTATATACTGCGTATATCTAAAACAGAGAAGCCGATGAGTCGGCAAAGGCAAATGCACTTGGTATTCCGACCCTCCGACGTATTCTTCCAACAAAATTCGACCAAGGCAATCGAGAAGAAGAAGCGGAACCAAGGGCCATTCACGTCATCGCAAGTCATGATTGGAGGAGCCCAATATTCGCATTCCCCGGCGGAACATTTGAACCAGAGTCCAAGCATGAGCAACAACGAATGGAGTCACGAACCAAGCACTACTCCATCATAAGAGGTGAGCTGTACAAAGATGGCATCGTAGCACCAAAGCTCAAGTGCATCAACACAGAAGAAGGACGAAAGCTCCTGGATGAAATTCATGGAGGTATGTGCGGAGCTCATAGGGGACCTCACGAAATAGCCCATAGAGCAATGAGACAAGGATTTTACCGCCATCGGCCCAAGATGCAAAGAAACTGGTGAAGACATGCGAAAGCTGTCAAATGTTCGCCAAGAAGCAAAACGCACCGTCCAACCCCACCAGGTCGATAGTGCCCACTTGGCCACTCCAACGCTGGGGGGTAGACATAGTAGGGCCGCTACCAACAACTCCACGCAATGTGAGATTCGCAAACCGTGGCACTTGAGTATTTCACCAAGTGGATAGAAGCAAGACCTCGGCCGGGAATCACCTCGGCAATCGTTGACACGTTTTAAGCTATGTTTTTATGTGACAATTAAATATGTAATAAGGGTATAAAAAGAATAAAATACATAGAATAGGTATTATACTAACTAAGTTCCACGAGTTTTGGTGAATTATATTTTTTAGGGACTTAATAGGTAAATGCCGAAAACTTAGAGAAAACCCCTACATAATAAAAGGAATTGCCAAAGAAGGATTTCGACCCGAAAAGTGAACTAAAACATTCTAGAAGACACCGTAAGACATCGGAGAGACCCGACACCATGGGTCCACCATGGCTGGCGGCCGCCAGAGAGGATTAGGCCGGCGCCGGGTGGGGCCAAGATGTCACCTCATCTTCCTAGGTCGGTTTCTAACCGACTTTGTGGTTGTATCTATGCCGTTGTTGAAGTCGGTTTGATCCAAGGGCGGCATTCATCTACGGGACTATATAAGGAGGGTCCTACCTCCAGCCATAGGCATGAAAATCATTATTCATCATACTCAGCTTTGATCATAGCTAGAGCCATACCTCTCTAATTAGAAGAGAGCTAGATCAAGTTGAGAGAGATTAGTAGAAAGTTGAGAGATAGATCAAAGAACTAGTTCTAGTTCTAGATCCGTTCTTGAGAGATAGAAAGTAGAGTTGAGGAGAAGTAAGGAGAAGTGCCTGGATCCGCTGGTGACTCTTCTACGCTTGTACCTCTCCGGGATCAAAGGCTTCATTGCAATTGATCTTGAGACTTCTTTGGCGGATCAACCTTATATTTGAGTAAGTCTACTTATTTATATTTCTTTCGGTTTATGACTCATTAGAGTACTTTGATTCTTGTCGCTCTTGAATTGAAGTTGTTACCCCTAGTGTAGACGTGGTGTTTATACTAGATAACTTATAAATACACCCTACTTGCCTGGGATCGTGGTAGTTCGTGGTAGTGACAAGTACCATTGATTCCTTTGGATTCCACGTCCCCGTAAGATAGGACACGCAGGACATAGTTGCTGGGGGAATAGTAAGTTTCGACCTTACTTTCCTTTTGAGTACGTCCCCATTAAGAAATATCTTTAAGCCTTATAAGAGTATAAACTAGACAACCTTAGAATTCTTCTCACCTTTTATCCGAACTCCGTTCCTTGCTATAATCTCGGTGTTTAGTTACTGTTTCATTAGCCTCACACCATTCTCCCCGTGGATTCGATATTTAAAACCCTCCCGGGTGAAGTGCTCATCGTTCGCTCGTTAAACTGCACTATACAAATTATAAATAATTACAGAGGATAACTTTTACCAACAAAGAACCTTGATCGGTTTTGTTTGGCAAATGATAGTCTCTGTCGTTTCGGGTTCCATCCTACATAACGGTGGACAACGGCAAGCGCTTCGACTCAACGAGTTTCGAACTTTTGTGAGGAGCTTTCGATCAAAGTGACTTTCGCTTCGGTCCTAGCACCCACAGAGCAATGGGGCGGTCGAAAAGGCCAACGGTCTAATCTTCTCAGTCATCTCCAAGTCTTTGTGGGACGCAAGCAAAGGAAAGTGGCCAACCGAAATGACCGTTGCGGTTTGGGGCCACAACATCTCCAAGTCCCGAGCAATCGGATTCACTCGTTTAGCCTCCTTTACGAGGAAGAAGCCATAACACCCGAAGAGCTCGAGGCTCGGCTCGTTTCGTACACAAATAGCTGATGTAACGAAATTCAAAGGTTTGTAGATGCCGACACATCTGAATTACGAAAGTTGCGGGCGGCGAAAAACCTCGACAACTACCACAAGGAGACCCAAAGTCGGCGGGACAAGAAAGTACCGCGCAAGAACATCTACCCGGCGACCTGCGTCCCGATTCGGCATCTTGGGACAAGCAGGGGCAAGCTACAATCACAATGGTACGGACCTTTAGCCGTCGCAAGCATGGTCAAGCTCGGCGTGTTTCGCTCAAGACGTAAGAAGGCGACGAAACCACACACACGTGAACGCGGATAACCTCCGTAGGTTCTACGCTGCGTGGCGAATGCTCCTCGAAACAGGAGTTGTAATTTTTTTTCTTTATCATGGCTTGTAATAATTAAGGTACGAAACCACAATGGGTTGCGCTCTTTTTCCTCACGGGAATCCCTTTCGAGGGTGTGAGGTTATTTAACGAGGCAACCCGAAACACTTCGGCCGTGAACCCCTTATAAAGGTTCCTTTTCCCAAGCATGGTGTTAAGACGAAAAGAGCCGAAAGCAAGAGGTGACTAAGTCACACTTGACATATTCGGCAAAAACTCATGCCCGAAAAAGGGTATATCTTTGAAGAGATCAACAAACCAAGGCATAAAAGCCGAAAGACTAAGGTCGAAAAGGACCGAAAGTCGAGGAAGTCCGAAAGTGACAACTTCCAAATACCAAAGCCAAGGCTAATAAGCCCGGTCATCCGAAAATTGACCGTAAAGTCATAAACGGAGCATAAGCGGTGAAGCCTCGCAAAAAGTACAAAATTTTGGCCATTGCCAAAGCATACACTAAAAAGCAAACAACCATCAAAAGTCCATAAAGAGGCCAAAGTAGGTGCTTCCATTTAATGAAGGATGCATCACAACGCACCTCCCAACGCCATATCCTCGGGCAATCAGGACAATAAAGCCCAGGATATGGCAAGGACGGCTAAAACCACTATAAAGCAAGACCCAAGGGTCACGACCCCTCAGAAAACAGCCACAAGCTGTTTAGGGAATATCCCTAGTTAGCTACCAAGAGCAATGCAAAATGGTCATAGCCCAAGAAGAGCTTAGGCTCGTTAGGATTGAGAGGGATCAGGAAAGGATAGCCATCATTCGGCCACACAGGGGGAAACAGCTGAATAGTGAGTGGCTCTGGCAGCTTGCCCACAAGATGCTGTCACGAAAAAGCTTGTCGAAAGACAATTCTACCACGAGGAAACTCTAAGGCCTACCCTAGAAAGAGTTGCGTAGGAAGCGTTTCGACCAACTCAGGCACATCCATGATTACTCAAGGTGGCCGACAATATCTGGGTTTCAGTGAAACGTCAGCTCAACCCACCCGAACATTAGAAATCTGAAGTGCCGAATGCTCTGGTGAAACCTAGGACAGCATTCTCCATTGCACGAGTTCATCCTCATCGGCATGACGAGGGCAAAAACGAAGCCGCCGAGTGTACAAGAAGGTAGGCGCATCGAAGGTCGAAACATGACACATTCATCTCACCGCCACGTAACAATGTCAAGCCGGCGATTCGACCTCGGCTACTTAGGGCTTTAAAATCTACTCCTGGCCGCATGTACCAGCTAGCTAGGAGAAAAGAGAAAGCTGTAGCCTCAAGATGGCCGAATGTGCAAGATATGTAAGATCAGGTCCGCATATGCAACACGAGCCATGTACGATACTTAAGTTAAAAAATAAAATCGCTTTTCGGTAAAACACGTGACTTTCGTTTCCTCGCAAAAGGGGAGGGTTTCTTGACAAGATGATGTTTTTCCGAGAAAATGAAACTATCCAAACCGAAAAAGCAACCATATGCATATTTAATAAGAATTAAAGGCGTCATACACACCTATACTTAGGAGCCCAAAGTTCAAGGGGTTTCCCCTTTGCCTCTACTTTCGGCACATTTCATATCTTTCGTCCCTAGCTAAAAGAGGGGGTTTCTTGAAAAAACACACGTATTCGCGAGAAACGAAAAACACATCGAAAGGGGCCGAGACTTGAACAAAAACATCCGGCTTGGCACATTCACACGCGGAATGATACAAGATCCCTAACTTTACAATATCGATATCTAGGAGCCGGTGGGGATCGGTTTTCGTCCTCTACCTCTAGCTTCGGCTCCAACAACACGCGACGAACCAAGTTCCTCTGTCTCTCAAGGGACAAAGGTTCTCCAAAAATCCAGAATTGATTGACCGTTCACGGGCAATCTTTCGTCGGCGCGACGAAAAAGAAGTCGATCATCCGGTCGGGAATCTTTCCCCGAAAGTCGCGCCACGAGGCACCACTCACACCAAAACCATCACACTCAGCTTTCAAAGGAACTTCATCCATAAAATCGGAGGTCCCTCCTCGAAACCTGCCAAAAGATTTAACAAAGACTTTAAACATGTATCATTACAAGCCCTTAGGCCGACATGGCGGAAACAAGAATCTCTCAAGCATCCTCTACCCTATCACCGGCAGCCTTCGTATCGCCTTGCACAGAGGGCTTTCATCCGCGGAGGGGCTGCGGGCCACGAAAGTCCGCCATCCCGCTCCCCGATGAACGCGTGCACCTTGGCGCGAATCTCCTCTTTCTCTTCAACATTCCGAATAGTAAAACCAAGCCTTTCATCGAAAAACATCGCCAAGGGCCGAGACCCAAAAAGATAACACTAAATAAGAGAGAGTCAAACTGACCGAAGCTCTAGATTCGGCCGCACGAAATAGAGCAAGGTCTTTGCCGCCCTTACGCGAGAACCCCTCATAAAACCCGCCGCCCACGGGGAGAACCTCGGCAGGGTCTTCCAATATCTGGCGGATCCTCCTTGGGCTCCACGGCCTCCATATGGGGACACCCAAGCTCATGGAGGGCGTGCAGAGTGCGAATGGTCTCTAAAGAGGCGTAGCCTCTTCCGATGTCCACCCGTCATACTGACCACGAATCTCACATACGAGCCATGTAAGCCTCTCCCTATGGCTCGGCCCGCGGCCGGAATTGGACTTCGTCGCGAAAGAAGCCAACGGCCGTTGCAAGGCCGAAACACCAGCCTTCGTCTCATGCTCCGAGCATGTGAAACCGACGATGAGCTTTCGGCTTCGGTTTCAAGCTCGGCCTCGAGGTCCTTCACCTTTTGCTCCATCTCAGCGAGATTTCTTTTCGGCCTTTTCGGCCCGAGATTCGGCTTTCCCCTTCTCGTCTTTGGCCGCCTTCGAGGTCTTAGCCGGACTTTCGGTCTTGGCTTTTTCCGCCTCGAGGGCCTTGTTGCCTTGCCCCCGAACTTCTTTTCCGGGGTTCGCCACCAAAGATAGACTGCAAAAAGAAAAACCAAGAATAAAGCACCAATCAAGACATAGAACGAAACTTACATTCGTAAACTAAAAAGCGAAACCACAACTTACCCCAAAGGGCGTAGAAGTTGAGAGCATCGAAGAGCGCATTTGCGGTTCCGTCTTCAAAGCAGCTCCTTCTCGATCCGAGGGGCTATGAAGGAGGACGAGCGGTCGGTGCCGAATTTAACGCCCCCTCCATAGGAAGAAGGGGCGAGTGCGTGATCCACCCCGCCACCACTTTCGAGAGTCCGAATGCACTCCTAGACAACGAGCAAGCTTGTAAGTCCTCTCTCTTCGCGGGCTCATCTCTTCGGGGGAGCTAAACCCGAGTACACAACGGGCTCCCTAAAGTCACTAGAAGTGCTCCCAAGAGAGAGTGCCGCGGGCCGAAAAGGATATCCTTGAACATGCCGGAAGTCTTGACAAACTCCCTGTAGAATCGAGACTTACTCGGGGCAGCCTTGGGTGACGAAGACGATGGAAGGGCGGTAGCCGGCCGAGCCTCCTTGTTTGACTTCTATTTTTCAAAGCCACAGCATTCGTAGGCCGCGGCGGTGTGTAGCGGCCGCTTAACCGCGGGTTGGGGCCGGAAGAGATCGTGTCTCCCGGCATCCGCCAAGGTGGCGAGGGTCTTTCACACCCTTTCCCGCCATATCCTCCGAATCACCGGAGATGACCTCAGAAAAACACAAGGGTGAACATTACTATCGCAAAGCTGCTGGCGTGTACGAAAAGCAAAACTCCAACAAAAAAACTAATTGACGAAAAATACGGCCAAAATCCCCAAGAAGGATAAGGAAAAAGTACCGCCGAAGCGAGGTAACAATGCCAAACAAACGAGTTCGGCCGAATGTAACCTTTCTGGCCACGCAAAGCCGTGTTGACACCTCGTTATAGCATAAAATTACTAGTCAATTAAACATGAATAAGGGCTTAAATTAAATATCAACATAAGTCTAGGGGCTTAAACTAACATAATTCCATGAGTTTTGGTGATTTATATATTTTCAGGGACTTAACAGATAATTGCAGAGAATAATGGAGAAAGTTCCGGAATATACAAGACATGTGATGACAAGACTTGGCCGTGAAGTAACTCAACCCGAAATGTGGACTAAAACACTCTAGAACATACCAGAAGACACCAGGAGGAAGGAGATCCCCGAGAGGATCATCCACCCCTGCGACCGCCAGCAACTTTAGGCCGGCCGCCAGCAATTATGCCCAATCGGCTTGGTATTTTTATGTCGGTTTGTAACCGACTTTGAGGTTGTATCTACACCGCTGCCAAGGTCGGTTTGATCCAAGGGCTATCGTTCATCACCAAGGACTATATAAGGAGACCCCCTGACCCCCAGGCTGAATATCAATTCATTATTATCTCATTCTATCTCATTAACTCTTAGTTGTAGAGGGATCCCTTGAATGGATCTACTCTCTCTAAGGGATTAGTGAAGTAGAATTAGACATGTAATTAGAAGCATATTAGAACATCATTAGAAGAGCTAATACAAGAGGATTAGAACTCATTAGTTCTAATCTTTAGAACAAGAGAGATAGAGAGAGGGAAGGAGTCGGAGGAAGTGCCGGCCTGTCGGTGCTATCTTCACACTTGTACCGCGGTGGAAGTTAATCTACACTTGGAGTTACTCTGGTAATTTACTTCTTCTTTTAGTAAGTTATTGTTTATAATTATTCTTATTGGTCTACGAGTCTCTCTTTGGAGTACTTTAATCTGGGCCCTAGATTAGAGTATTATTCGCAATGCAAACGTGGTGTTTGGGCTCGGTATCTCGTAGATACACCCTACCTTCCTGGATCGTGGTAGTTCGTGGTAGTGACAAGTACCATTGATTCCTTTGGATTCCACGTCCCGTTGGATAGGACACGTAGGAACCGATTCTTTGGGGAATAGTGAGTTTTGGCCTTGCTTTCCTTTGAGTACATCCCCATAAGAATACTATCGACATTGCTTACCGAATTAAGATTTAACTATCTTAGTAATCCACTCTATATCCTCAACCTTCTAAGTCTTATATTACTCCGGATTAAGATTAGATCGTAGTCACCCTCACCCGCTTCCCGTGGATTCGATATTTAACCCCTTCTCTAGTGAAGTGCTCACCGTGATCTGTTCGCTTCTTGCGACTATACAAATTATAAATAATTCTGTAGGATAACTTTTACCAACAAGCATTTCTCGCGCCGTTCTTGGGGAAACAGATTCTGAGATTGACTTTGAATCTACCTTATCCTTGTATCATATTCTTTTCTTTTTATTCTTTTTATCTTTTTAACTCATCTATTCTTTTCTTTTCCTTTTCATTATGAATTCCACGCCTATCTATAAATATCTTGGACTCTCTAGCCAAAGCTTTAGGCAACCTGTAATCCTCGAGCCTATCCTAGCCAAGTCCTATGAGCTACGCTTGGGTTATATAAGAATGGTTCGAAACTAGCCTTCTCGGGAGAAGGTGAGGCCAACCCACACTTACATCTACGAAAGTTTGAGGAAATTATGGGATGCTTTTAGTATGGAAGGCATATCCAATAATACCTTCGCTGGAAGTTCTTTCCGTTCTCTTTGACGGGAAAAGCTAAACAAAGGTATTACTTAAACGTAGAGAGAGTAAAAGGAGATTGGGATATTTTAGTGTCCAACTTTTGCACATATTTCTTTCCCACCTCCAAAGTGGCCCGTCTTAGTATAGAACTTTTAACTTTTAAACAAGATGAAGAAGAGTCTCTTAATGCATCATGGGATCATTTTAATGACCTTATCAACTTTGGCCCAAACCTTGGTATTCCAGACCCAATCCTTCTTCAATATTTTTATCCGGGTCTTAATAGGAAAGATAAAAGAGACCTTAATGCAGCTTCAGGAGGTGCATTCCTTGCTCTGTCTGCTATAGAAGCAAGAGATCTCATTGACAGATGTTGTGGATACGCCACCTCCACTAGAATTTTTCCCGAGAAAAATGAAGAATCATCCTCCAATCAAGGAGAAGAAACCACGATAGCTAATTCACAACAATTCCAATCCCAACACCTAGCTATCCATCCTGAACCATCATCATCCCAAAAATCCCCAAAGGAAGAAGAAATTCTACCTTTGGAAGATCCTTATGAACCAACCCTTAGTGATTTTGGGAGATCAATAAATTCTTATCCAGGCAAGAGAACTCTAAGTGACCACAATTCAAATTCCTTTAAGGAGATGTCTGTTATTGAAAGTGTTTATAAGAGATTTTCAAGTGATTATAATTCAGATTCTTTTAAGGAGAAGTCTGTTTTTGAACATGCTTATTCTTTCAAAAGACATTGGGAAGAACCCAAGGATGACATGTCTGATCTTGCCATAGAAGTAGAGCAAAGCTATCTAGAAGACAATCTTATCTTCTCCTCTTCTATGTCTAGACAAGATGATTTATTCAAACCCATCTCTGAACCCATCCTTGATCCCGATGAATCTACATATATTTCCTTCTCTGAGACTCAAGATGATCCTAGAAATTCACCACAACAAACTAAGCATGGGAATCATCAAGACTATCAAGACCACCAAGAAGAACCACAACAATGGCTTGAGAGTGTTAATGACCTATGTATCCCAGCCATTGATTGTAGGAACGACATCTTAGACACTATTAGTTTGAGAGACACAACCCCAAGAGATACTTTAGACAACCATAATGAATTAACCTTGAGTTTGAGAAGGAAGACAATATCAGTGAGCATGAGAGTGCTCCATAGACACTTCATCTACTCCATGTTCACATGATCACCTTCCTAAAACACCTAGTCTCTCTATCACTATTCCACATGAGATCTTCAACCCCTCATTCTTTCTCCTCCTATAGATTTTGAAAGGGTGGTTGTAGATGCATATATCTATAATAAATATTCTAGATCCCGTTGGCATAAAATCTTGAGGTAGATTGATGTTGGAAGGGAAACCACTTCATCATCATGAAGTAGAATTCAATAGGTTTCCCAAGGACAAGCTTGCTGTCCTTAAACAAGCACTTCTTGAGAAATAACATGAGTGTTCACCTTATTGTTATAATACCCTTGTGAAATGAGTATATAGATATGAATGAGGAAATATTCCTTCGGGTATTCTTGTCACTAACCATTTCAGATCTAGAACAAGAAGAGCGAAGGATGACAATGTAAGGTATGTCTAACCAATCATTATGCAACATGAAATCACATGCATAGAAATATTTCCTTATCATGCTTTGCTACATTATCTTGGTTGCTCCTACATTTTGAGACATATTAAAAATATTGTCATACTTTTCATCTCTCTGTTTAAGTTAATCTCTATAATGCCTTCATGCTACCCATTATCTACCATAGTATGCTTTAGTTTGGGAATGTTGCTATAGTACAAATAGCATGTTTTCAAAGGCTCTTTAAATTAAGCGTGGTGCTTAGGTTAGAACGCCTTCCTTAATTAAATTAGACATGGAGTCTAGTTTGGTTATTGAACTAAAAGTTGCTTGTGTAGATCTTGGTATATTTTGCTGGACTAACCCCTGCAGAGACAAAAAGAAGAAACTCTCAAATAAGCTTGGGGAGGTCCCGAGATAAACTCATACTAGGGATGAAGCAAGAAAAAGAAGAGGAGTGCCACAAACAAAATCTACAAACAAAAGCACTTGCTCAAAGATCAACTTAAGGATGATTGGCACATGGAAGAAGAAGACCAATGCCACAAAAGATAATCCAATCATGCTCTTCTTCCCTCACATGCCGCCATCACACTCCACATACTTTTGAAATAAAACCATGAGAAGAAGCAAGACCCAACAAATCTTTCACAAGAAGGACATGCTCATACATAGAAGAATCTTATGGAGTAAAGAGAAAGAAGACAAGTTAGGAAAAGCTACACAAAAGGCCAAATCAAGAAAGCTTCAAGCAAAAAGAAAGCACCACCACAAGTTGCTATAGTGCCATCATGCTCCAATACTAAGGTAACATCTTGAGGTGAGTTAATAAGCTTTATCTTAATTATGGCATATTCATAAATAAAGAATCAAACATGTTAGAGTAACACCCTTACTTGATCTAATTTCATTAGCTCAACATGTTTCGTTTCTTTTGTTGTTCCTAAACATCACCTTCTTGATCTCATAGTCATAATTATACTAGCAAATATTTTGCAACATTCATGTTCCATCTTTTGATCTTATCACCCCCTGTTATAGAAAATAAAAACATTAATTTTATCTTGTTTGATGTGCCTAAGGTTTTTAGAGAAGAATGAACTTTTGGTTACTGTTGGTGTTTTCCCCACCAACAGCCCATGCACTTGATCTCTGCCTTGTCTTTGCACGCAGGACACACTTCGAGCAAAATGTGGAGGAGTCTTCACTCTCCCCAAAATACTACAAGAGAATGTCCTGAATCTACCAAGCATGCACACAAAACAAGAGGTCGCCAACTTCCACTATCAAACTATCACATGTTGGACCAGCAAAAAGAACACGGGTGACACCATTACCAAGATCGGATGATACACTCAAGGAGTAACCAAGGTAAGTAGTCTTGTTTAAGCGACTTAAAACATTACCCTCGCTGAAAGGTAACTTCGGTAAGTTATCCATATTTAATTCTTAAGCATTACATTTAATTGCATATCATATTTATTTTCCTACATCTTGCATCAAAGATATTTACTTCTTTGCATAATCATTTTCCTTTAGCATATTTAATTTCGCATTAGCATTGCATTGAAAAATTCTAAAGCCCCATGTGAATAATCTGTGGTGTGTAACAACCCATAAAGATATTCACCGTGGTGGCATAAAAATAATTATTCATTCATTTAGTTGCATTTGCATCATAATTCTTTGCATGCATATAAATTTATAAAACTCCAAAAATATTTTTAACTGAAGTTTTACACGAATAATCATGATCTATCTCTAGACACATGAAGCTAATGTGGCTAACCCCTAATGTTTAATCAAGTTCCACTAGCTTTGTTGTTTATTTGAGTTCAGCAGATTCGAAGGAATAGAGACATGATAGGTCGACATCATCGCCATCTATCTTAACTTCCTCATCATCAATGACCCTACACTTGAATCCGGCAGGGGAGAGCATCCCTAGTTATCCGGATAAGTATCTCTACTCTACTATATTATTATTATTATTATTATTATTATTAGATAAATATTTAGTTTGCTTGGTTTGCTAAGAGTTTAGTTTTATAAAAGTCTAGTTGTTTAAAAGAGTCTTTGCTAGAGTTTGAGAATAAATAAATAGGAGTGTACCAGGGTTTTCTTTTCCACCAAATATAAAATGATCTCTGAAAATAAATCTCATGCATGGAAATGATGAATAGTTGCTCATTGTAATTCCTTTTCAGTACCTAGCTTTCAAGCTTAATCTCTCTTGAGCCTTAAATGCAAAATCGCTTTGAGTTAAGATTCACATTGAACCCGAAACCTTGTGGGTTGCAAAATGCTTGCTCTAAAGTCTAGGTAATTGACGGATATGATATATGATAGTCCGAGCTGCTATTTGATCTTACTCTTAGTGATACTAGATTTCTGGAGATTTATATTTTAAAAATTGAAAAGTGCACATGATAAGTTCTTGTGTGACAAGAGTGTGAACCTCCTACCACAGACCATATATACATGCTATTTAGATTAGGAAAACCTTTTGATTTATATATAGGTCGCTTGCTTTTGCATTGAGTTTGTTCAATCTCTCGTCGACCCTTAGAAACTTGTCATGCTGATCATGTACACTCCACTCCACTATATCCATCATATATATATATCACTATCACTTCACTCTAGCCAACAAAAATGTTCTATTCCTATTCGAGGAGAGAGCAACCAAAAATATTTCCTACCCATTCATTGCTAGCTAATAGTTTACAAAAGCTCCATTGCATTTATTTATCTCTCACAAATATTGCAAAAAAAGAGATTTGGGTTGTAGACTATTCTTTATAAAAAAAAAAAGAAAAAAAAAAAAGAAAAAGCGAAAAAAAAGGAGATGAAAAATGGACAAAAGTCCTCTGAGTGAGTAGAGCCTACCTCCCTAAGAAAAGAAAAAGAAAAATAGAGATAAAAAAATGAACAAGTGTTCGAGGGTGAGTAGAGCCCACATCTCTAAAAAATAAAGATAAAAAATGGACAAGTGTCCGAGGGTGAGTAGAACCCACATCTTTAGAGAGAGGAAATAACGAGACAAAAGTCTAGGACCAGTGAGTCCACCTCTCTAAAATAAAGAAAGAAAAAGCTACAGCCCAGTTCTCTACAAAAATTCAAAAAGAGAGATAATTCCTTAAGGAGCATAAGTAAGATATTCCTCATCTATTTATTCTACTCTATTATATTCTCTATATTCTATCCACCATACACATGCACCACTTGATCAGTGTGATTTGTAACTTTGGATCCATTGCTTGAATTTACAATATATGTCTAGTAAGTAAGTTTAGTTTTCTCTTACCTATGAACTTCACATATAAGTTTTAGGTATAGGATAAGAGAAAAAGAAAGTATAGAGTGCTATTGCTTAAGCCAAAAATATTACATCTTATGAGAGACAGGTAACATTACTTTATTACTTAAGAGAGGATTCACAAATACCACAAATGAGAGACTAGAGAGTGTCACACTGAGAACTCGAGTTTTATTTGAAAAATTGCAAAAACTCGGATGACAGTTGAACAAAGAGTTTGAGATATGGTGTTTGACTTGATTGTTCTATCTTTCAATTACCCAAGATCGCAAGAAAAAAAGCTATAAGCTCCATGGTTAAAGGTAATATGGGTAAGTTGAAAGTTATCAAAATTTTATTCCTATCCGGAAAGAAATTTTTGAAAGCATGTGTATTGTTGAGGTATGAAAAGCGTTGCGGAACTTTTTGATCCTTATTAAGTTTGACTTTGCTAGGGACTAGCAAAGGGTAAGCTTGGGGGAGCTTGTTGACACCTTTATAGCATAAAATTACTAGTCAATTAAACATGAATAAGGGCTTAAATTAAATATCAACATAAGTCTAGGGGCTTAAACTAACATAATTCCATGAGTTTTGGTGATTTATATATTTTCGTGGACTTAACGAGATAATTGCAGAAATAATGGAGAAAGTTACGGAATATACAAGACATGTGATGACAAGACTTGGCCGTGAAGTAACTCAACCCGAAATGTGGACTAAAACACTCTAGAACATACCGAGAAGACACCGGAGGAAGGAGATCCCGAGAGGATCATCCACCCTGGCGGCCGCCAGGCAACTTTAGGCCGGCCGCCAGGCAATTATGCCCAATCAGCTTGGTCTTTTTATGTCGGTTTGTAACCGACTTTGAGGTTGTATCTACACCGTTGCCAAGGTCGGTTTGATCCAAGGGCTATCGTTCATCGCCAAGGACTATATAAGGAGACCCCCTCGACCCCCGGTGAATATCAATTCATTATTATCTCATTCTATCTCATTAACTCTTAGTTGTAGAGGGATCCCTTGAATGGATCTACTCTCTCTAAGGGATTAGTGAAGTAGAATTAGACATGTAATTAGAAGCATATTAGAACATCATTAGAAGAGCTAATACAAGAGGATTAGAACTCATTAGTTCTAATCTTTAGAACAAGAGAGATAGAGAGAGGGAAGGAGTCGGAGGAAGTGCCTACTTTGTCGGTGCTATCTTCACACTTGTACCTTGGTGGAAGTTAATCTACACTTGGAGTTACTCGGTAATTTACTTCTTCTTTTAGTAAGTTATTGTTTATAATTATTCTTATTGGTCTACGAGTCTCTCTTTGGAGTACTTTAACTGGGCCCTAGATTAGAGTATTATTCGCGGTCTAAACGTGGTGTTTGGGCTCGGGTATCTCGTAGATACACCCTACCTTCGGATCGTGGTAGTTCGTGGTAGTGACGGTACCATTGATTCCTTTGGATTCCACGTCCCGTTGGATAGGACACGTAGGAACCGATTCTTTGGGGAATAGTGAGTTTTGGCCTTGCTTTCCTTTGAGTACATCCCCATAAGAATACTATCGACATTGCTTACCGAATTAAGATTTAACTATCTTAGTAATCCACTCTATATCCTCAACCTTCTAAGTCTTATATTACTCGGGATTAAGATTAGATCGTAGTCACCCTCACCCGTTTCCCCTGTGGATTCGATATTTAACCCCTTCTCGGGTGAAGTGCTCACCGTATCTGTTAAACTGCTTGAGACTATACAAATTATAAATAATTACGTAGGATAACTTTTACCAACACCAGGAACCCTAGCGATTCACGACCTACCTCAACGTCCATGGGCTCTTTCGGCCTCTTACGTTGAGTTGTCTTACGCCTTTTGATTCGCTCAAGAGGAGCGAATCAAGAACAACAGCTTTTCCCACGGTAGGCCGCGCCTTCCGCTGCCTTTTTTCGCCTTTAGCTTCCTCCGGGGGCAGCCGATGAGGATAAGGTACCCCCCATAGCGTCGAAAGCCCTATTGATTCGGGCATTCTCCCCGACGATCTCGCAAGCCATGTTATACTCGCGTTTTGCCACCGATCCCGTGATTGTATCGGCTTAGGTCCCACCACAAATTCCGAGAAACGTCTTCTTGAATGGTAGCGTGTAGGAACGCAGCTTTAATCGCATTCGCCTCATAGTCATATCTCGGAGGATCGATGACGAATCGCACTCGAGAACTCAAGGGTCGAACCCCCATAGCGATCCATTCCTCGACCAGGTCACGTGTACTTTGTCGGCAAGAGTCCCAAGGGGACCATTCGCTTATCGGCTTCGGCATCTCCTTCGGCGTTTTCGAAGTAAGAAGCGTGACATTTAGCGCGCAGGGGACCATTCGGCTCTCAAGAGCACTGTTCATAGGTAAGCCGGACATGGAGGCCTCCTGCTCATTCCTAGCACTGATACGAGCATAAAACCAAAATTGCGTCCCACCTTGACCATTTGTTGCGAGAAAGTAGGGGCGAGGCGAATGTTTTCCTTCGGAATGAAGGTATAAGCCCCGAATATGCGTAGCAATGCTCGTTCTTTCTCACGTCCCAAATCTTTTTGGGCTTTTTGTGTAGAGCATAGAATTGAACAAAAGTCTCCACGCAAAGAGGGCTCCCATCATCTTCATAGCCCAAATGAATGCCCCCCAGGAGTAAAAGCATTCGGAGTCAGATGATGAAGCTGCAGGCCGAATCGATCAAGGATACCGCCAATGAATGCATCCTCGCATGGCAGACGAAAGCTAGCCTTAAAGTAATCCTTGAAAACAAGTGCTTCGCCTGGCCTGGGATTCGAACCCTCTCCCGATAGGGAGCCCTGCAAAGTAGCCTTGTTCGTTGGTCCATGAACCCCCCTACGCACATAATCATTCGAGAACCCCTTGAAGAACACGTGAGGTCCCAGCCCAATAAACCTCACGGCAAGTTTGGAGGCCCCGGATTCTCCCCGAACCTTCCGGCGATGGAGTAACTTTCGCCATCGACCCTTCAGGGCTCCGAAGGAATCCTCAGGCTCGCCGCGCCGAAAGGTCCGGCTCAGATCTGTAAAATATGTCCTCCAACAGAGATCCGCCAATATCAACTTCGGGCTCGATGTCGCCCACAACTTGAGGACCGGCGGGGCTAGTAGATTCGAAATGTCTTCATCCGAAGCTAGAAAACAGATGCGGATTCATACTTTCGAAGAGGTCGCGTTGATCGCGCTCTCTCGCGGCGGATCCAAACTCGACGAGCCGCTGGTAGATCCGAAGCTCTTTGATGAAGAGCTGGACCCCGGCAAACCGAACCCGACATTCTACCGAATCAACGAAACCTAGAATACAAAAATGAAAAACAATGAAACCCTAAAATAAAAAATGGGCGCCCAACTCAACCGAACGAGAAAAAAGAAGAGAAGAAGGCAACTTCTTGGGAGTGGAGAAGCTAGTCTGCCGAAAGCCTTCAAATGCTTAGAAAAGTCGAGGTCGCCGAAAGCTCGGGAGGCGTGAAGGCCCGGATCGTCGGGAGACAAATGAGCGGGGGAGAGTTCACCAACCCGGCCCCAACCTCCTTATAAAGGGGAAACGCTCGCGGCCCGAGGTAACGTCAATCCGTCACCTCGAGACGCCAGCGCTTTCGAGGCACCAGCGTTTCAATTCCCCGAAATTTATATAAAATAATAATAATAATAAATATAAAATTAAATAAAAATATACATAATTATTTCTCACGATAAAAATAAATCATCGCATTCGCACCGAGGGGGTTTCTTGATCGACCAAATGGTCGATTCCGAGAGGAGGGGCGAAAGGACCTCACCCTTGGACTCGAGGGGCTACTTGTTGGGGGAGGCGGAACCCGCCCACCCCTATGGTCGGCCCGAGAAACCACGATAAGGGATATCCCGGCGGGGATAAGATTCGCCCCGTGGGGCGAATGTTGTAAGATTCGGGTCTCGGCGCATTACGAACCCAAGGCCAGGAAGGATGAAATCCGAGGCGGGAGGCTGCGCATGATCTGGAAAGCGGAGGCATTCGGCCATAACAGCGAAAAGGACGCCTACTGGCGAGGATCTCGATTGGCGAGAATGATGTCGGGGGGCCGGAAGCCACGACGATCCGCCGGAAAGCCGAATGTCGGCTTCCGTCGCTCGGAGATCGCGAACGGGGGGCCTGGCCGGACGGCGCCCAACGTTCGACCCGCCACCGGAATATCGTGAGCCGAACGTTAGCGGTCGGGACTCACGTGGAGCGGATGTGCCAAAGATCCGGTCGAATGACGAAACTCGGCTCAGGCCCCAGGCGGGGCCGGTTCGACCCTCCGGGTTTTGATCCGGGGCCGGAGGCGATCACCACCGGCGGGCGGAGGCGGGCCGGTGACGAATGTCTATCTCATCCTGCGACGTATCCACGGTCCCACGTCGGCGGCTCAAGGAGGGCAGGTGGGGCCCTAAGGCGAGAAAGACCACGCCGCCCCTGGTCGGCATGGGGGACACGCCGAGAACTAGGGTTGGTAGGAGGACAAAATTGGAATTGTAAAAGTCTACGGACTATAAATAGACCCCCCCGGGCATTGTAAAAGACAGACGGAAAATTAATAGAAGAGTGCTACAGTTTGCATAAACCTGCGTGTGTCCATCCCAGTTTAGTTGCGTGATTCGTCCTGCCAAGGGGTAGCCTGCTTAAAGGGCACACCAACACCAGTAGTACTAGACTCAGGTAGGTAATTGTTTATGCTTCACAGTAGCTTATGCCTGTGATTTTCTACAAAATTGGGCTGTTGGGTGAACGTTTCCGGCTATACTGATGATTATATACCTTATATGTTTGTTTTGTGGCAAGAGTTGAAGCTACACCATCCCTCTTTATAAAGTGATGCTTGTTGTATTAAGTATGTCTTTTAGGCTGTCCTTTTGTAAATTGGGTTTGTTTTACTTGCCTGCGTTCTTTGCTTGGGGAAGTCTTCTGACAATAGTAAATCATTTGTATCTTAGACAGGCCTACTCTTGGAATTTTGGTCGGTTACTTTAAAAGAAGATCAAATATACGCATTATTTGTATTAATTAATTATTGTCAAGATTGTTTTGCCGCTACCATTAGTTGTTTTTTTCTAGACCTAAACAATTATATCATTTTTTTTCTGTAATGTAATTGGATTGTTATAGTAGAGAAGATATATCCAAATGTCGCCTTAGATTTAGCACGGGCATTATACTAGTAATTACAAATGTTCGACATTATCTTCATAAATTTGGTACTACAACTGATAGACTTGAAATGGTAATTCCGTTAGGCATGGATTCACAAAGAAAAGAGGAACAAATAAATAATCAGTAGCATTAACAAAGCGTCAACACCAGTGGCAGTCGAGAATCAAAAAAAAAAAACACCAGTGGCAGTCCCTTTTGCAACATGCAACATATTCCCTCTGTGTCCCGTGATAGAAGTGGCTATAAGATGCATGTAAGTCAAACTTTCAACTTTGACTAGATTTATAGAAAAATACGTGCAATATTTAGATCTACAAATAAGTTTATTAAGAAATAAGTATATTCAATGATCTACCTAATGATACTAATAATGTATTATAAATATAAATATTAGTATATTTTTTATATATAATTGGTCAAAGTTCACAAAAGTTAACTTCTCAGGAAGCTATGATACCAATGGCGATTCCTCTGCTCCAAAAAATGCTGTTAAAGACAAAGTTGGTGGCGAAGCTCCTTGCCAAAGTGTCGATGGAAGCTATGTTGTTGACTTTGAAATCTTTGGCAAACACATTATCGTTGAAGTTGAAGTCAATGAGACAAAGCCTCTCGTCGAAATGTTGACGAAAGCATATTGTCGATGATGTCGGTTGGTGTTGAAGCCCTTGACTAACTCAACCAAAGTCTTGAAAATTGTGTCATCGAACTTTTCGATAGCGAAAATGGGGAGGTTATGTAATTATTGGAGATTAGATCTAGTGCTTCGACGCTGGTATAATCGACTTGGTGTGTTACCCAATTGTTTGTTAGGGGAAATGCGTGAGAGGCGACAAAGGGACTCTCGGCATTGGCGCTGACCCTCAATGCGAGAATCCATCGAGGCCACTAGGCAGTAATAAGCAGCTAGAGCAAGCGAGTAGCCAAGCCATGCAGAGCTCCTGCCCTAGTGGACGGATGCAGCAGGCGATGCACTTTTTTTTTGAGAAACCGGGTTTATATTCATATATTCATAAAGTTTACATTACATAACTTGCAAAGAAACCCTTGAAGAAAATGAAAATTACAACGCATTCCTTGCAAGCTCATCCTCCTGGTCGTCCTCGTCACCGGCGGTCGGAACTGCTTGGAGCTTGAAGCCGACCTCCTTTCCGACGATTGAACACAAGTTTTTGCTGGCACTAAGAGCAGCGTGTCGAACTCATGACACACCTTGTGACCACTGAATGCCCAGGCGAAGAAGATGGCCGACGGCCATCGCATCGCCCCGAGTCAAGGAGTCGCGCGCCCTAAGGACCTCCATCAACCCCGGCTCACCGGACAATGACGCAACCCAGAGGGTAAAGAAACCACCAAAACTGGTGGGAGAAAAAATCCAACCCGATTTCTCAACGAGTTGGCAGGCGTACCTCCCAAGGCTCCCGCCGGAGAAGCCTACAGTGCTAACACCGACGGAGACGAGGAAGGGAGATGAAGACCCGACGAGATCCGAGGGCAAACCCCTAGGTCTCCGAGATCCGTCAAGTACAAACCACCACAGCTCTTCGTAGGCGCCGGTGCACTCATCTGCGAAGCGGAGAAGGAGCTGTAGGAACTTATTCTGTCGTTGCAGCATCGCCGCCTCCACCCTGCGAACTCCGCCGCCTAGACCTTAGTTACTACTAGATAGTATATACAACGGCCACCTTAATCCCCGTTCCCCATCCTCTCCGATGCCGATCCGGTCGTCGGAGTGGAGGAGGAACGGCGGAAATCGGCGCCGGACGTCGGTCGCCTTGCTTCCGCCTGCTCTCAACTGTTGGAGAAGGAACAAGAAGAAAGGAGCGCTGGTGCGCTCTCGCAGGCGATGCACTTGGTACCCTGCTTAAGACTAGCAGGCTTTGCAGGCAAGCCTATTTAGGCCCACAGACAAGTTGGGCAAATTATTTTCGCGGGCTGTCATAGCAGGATAGTGGGTTAGACTCTCTGCACTGGTGTCCGGCGCCGAACCCGGTACAGCCAGATGCCGTAAAAAACTGCTGCCGCGGGGCACGGCAATGGTCTCTCTATTCACCGTGGCGGGGCCTCTTCCTGTATTCCTGGCGCCTGCCCAGGACGCACGCTGTGCCACATCGGAGCCATGCACGCGCGGAGGGTAGGAGAGATATGGGTGAGCGGTGGGCTCCACTGTTTTAAGCAACTAAAAAGTGTCATAACTTACAAACTAAAAAACTAAATTAAATTTCGATTACACCATTAAATTCGTTTCAATAAATCTTTCAGAACTAGATCTCACATGAATATATTTAGACAAAATTATAGGTAGGCCCTATTAATAGTAGTTGATATAGAGTAGAGATATAAAGGAGAGATTAGTACGGAAGAAAGTGATGTAAATGAGGGAATCTTGATGACCGGGACGTATAAAGGAAATAAATAGAAAGCATGAGTGCGGATAGCGCTTTAGCCTGCGCCTGCATGCATCCCCAAAGTCAGGGGAAAGAGAACCATGGCAAGGCTTCTCCAAAGCCACGGCGTGGTGTGATGGAATGAAGCTGGCGGCGGAATGGTGTAGAGGCTGATACAGTTCTAGAATTCGATTGCAACTATCTACTCGGTGTCCTAGCTAGTAAGTGTGTGTGCCCAAGAACAGCGATGGGACATAGGCGTGTCGGAAGTCCTGGCTGTTGGCGATCAAATGCAGGAGTGGAACAAAACCTTCAAGCGTTGTTGTCGTCGGCACGGCACACGGCTATGGTGTGACTGTGTGAGTGCGCCGCGCGCAGCGGCCGGCCCGGTTCAGCGCCGGCGCGACGCGCTGCTTGCCTGCTCTGTCTGCACTGCCGCTGCACTGTCACCGGTTGGACGAAATGGCGCCACCGCCATCGCTCACCACGTGGGAAAGAACAACATGCGAAACCACAGAAGATCAGGTCCAGAATATTTTGGTGTTCATGGACCGGAGGACTCAACGTGGGTATGAATAAACCCGTTGACAAATTAGTTATGAAGATTTAATTAACATTAAGTTGTTTTAAGCTGCGTACAAATTTCTTTGGGAGGTCCACCGGAACAATACTCTTATAATAATCAGATTAGCGAATAATTATATGATGGATTAACCAAAACCCCTTATCTTCATAATCCTATAATTCAGGTGAGACATATGATTTAGGGGCATTATAGGTGCTAAAAGTGCAATTTGTCTCCCAATCAATTGTCCAACTTATACCAAACCAAAAGGTGGATTTTCCCACTTCAACCAACCATGCATAATGAACCACAATAACCAAGGGATCCAAACACTCAGACTACTATAGTTCATAATCATGATTATAGCGAACGGACTTGGTCCGGATGGTAGCTCCCCGAGGATGGGAAGCTCCCGGTCGGGGGTTCGATCCCTAGGCTGCGCGTCCCCCGTAGCCAGAATTCGTACACTAGGAATGGTGAATTCTGGTTGGCGGTGTGGATACCCCCCCTCGCTTGTCTCAGATCCCAAAGCATAGGTGTATGGACCCGACCCTCTCACCGGGTAGCGGGCCCCTATGTGCGGGCGAGGCATGAGGTTCGGGGGTTTTTCTTGGGCTGAGGTGAGAGTCCTCTCCTTAAGCGCAATAGCTCGGGGATATCCTCACCCCGCAGCCCGAGTTTTTTTTTATCATAATTATAGTAATAATTCTATACATAATAATCTATATTATAATAATCCGGCTGTGATCCAAATAGGTCCGTGAGTGTCTTCGATTATTAGGAGAGAGAAACAAGGTAACCGTTTAGGATAGTGTCGTGGTCTAATACCACCGTTACAGTAAATGTCTGGCTAATGCGTGCTTCGATGGCCTAGCTCTAGAGACAATGACACAAGATGTATACTAGTTCGGGGCAAATCGCGCACCCTAGTCCAGTGGTGATCACTATCCGAGCTCAAACACTCATACCGGGGCTAGTACAAGCTGGGCGAGAGGGGAGCGGGCTCCCAAGGCTCTGTGATTGAGGCAAGTGCCAATACCGAATGGTGAGTGAGAGTGAGGGGGTTGGAATGCTATGAAGCTAAGAGTCCCGCCTCAACCGATAGCAAGGGCCCCTTTTATAGTCGCAAGGGGAGTGTACATGGGTGCCATCGCGGTCGAGGACTAGAGAGAGGGAGGAAGAAGTGAAGTTGTGAGGGTGGAGACACAAGAAGAGCCGGTTGACGAGCTCGTGATACAGGCGAGAGCTCCTTCCGACCTCGAAGGTGTGCCGGGCGTTGAAATTGGTCGTCGTCGTACACGGGATTCGCGGTTTGGGCGGTGGTCAGTCGTCGCCATGTCTTCAATCGCAGTTTGAATCGTCTTCTCGGCATGGGCGTGGCCATACCGTGGACGGGGCGGATGTACGCCGAGCGTACCCGAGCGGCATCGTAGAAGGAGTTGTTGGAGACGACGGGTATGGTGAGGTGAACGCAGTGGCCGCTTTCTCTTCATTGTGACCCCACATGGCTACAAAGTGCGGCCGTGGAGTTGTTGGGCCCCGTTAGGGAGTGGTTGGCCAACTTCGCCCGCCGGGCCTCCCCCGAGAAGATATGTGGATGAGCTCCTCGGGGCTTCCTAGGAGCCGGGGTAGAGCTTGTCGTGGAGGGAGCTCGAGCGAGGCGGAAAGAGGTCTCCGGATGAGGTTGAGCGCGATGAAGGTCCGTAGACCTCGTTGATGGGGAGCTCGAACGAGGCGGAGAATCGTCTTTGTCCGAGAGCTCATGCGCCGCGAGAGCTCGAACGAGGCGGAAGGTGGTTTCCGTTGAGCTCATCTTCGATGCGAGCTCGTGAACCTTGGGGAGCTTGATTGAAGTGGAGGTGGAGCCCCTGATGCCCGCATCCCGCTTGGCACTTGAGAGCTTCGTGCCGCTAACGACTTCGTCGCGCCGTGGTGGGGCGACTTGTCTTGTTGCGTGTTCTCAGGTGTTCGATGGTCCGTGATTGTTTCGATTTGTTGTCTGAGTGCTTGTTTAGGGATATGACAAATATCGATCCCCCACAGTAGCCCCCGAGCATTTGGGGGAGAGGAGGTCTCCCTCAGATGCTTCCGCGCGTTAGTCTCGCGTGCGAAGGGAATCTTCGTCTTTGGGGTTAATTTTGTATGAGGGTGCGTAAGGCGAAGCGCACCGCGGGTGTAGTTTCGAGGCTCGGAGAACAGGGAGGTTCTCTCTCGAGGCTTTTTGATTTCTTGTGGATTCGTTGACCCATTTCTCTTACGATTGTTCGCAGAGGTGGTGAGCTCGAGCCTCGATCTTGCCTCGATTGGTCGAGACCGAGCGCTCGGTGAGCCGATACCGGGTAGCCAGGGCAAGGTCCGAGCCTCGAGCTCGTTCGCTTGGTCTGGCCGGTGGACCGACCTCGTGTTCCAAGGACCTAACCTGCTGCGGTCTCCGAGCCCCCCGTGGAGCTCGAGGGCATCGTGCCTCCTCACCGACGAGGATGACCTCGAGGTCGTTTCGCTGTCCCTGGCGACCCTAGCGCTCAGGGGGGAGCCCCGAGCTCTTTCGTGAGCTCGTATGGGCCGTTGTTGGTATTTCTAACGTCACTATAACATAAGGTGGAGTTAATCTCACCTTAGGCCATATGCCGTCAGAGACACTCAGTGTGGTTCATCTCTTAACACTACTATGTGCTAGGTTGTCATCCCCAGCAGCAATGCTAGGAAATGCATAGGTGATACTTGTGAATGTGTTGTTTGCAATCTATAGGAAAATAAAATAAAAAGTCTATCCGCAAGCGCACAGATATAAATGCCACTTTGTAGCATTTCACCGGGAGTAATCCTGGTTTTGTCATTTATATTCTACCACAGGGAGGAATAATTGAAAGGTGGGCTCAAATATAATTAATAAGTAGCATACTTATGAGAGAGACTATCACTAATGCTAACTTTAGCAGGGGTAAGCCAATAATGATAATGATATGATAATGATAAATAAAGGCAGAGGCATCACACACAGAGATAGGGAATAACTACTATAAGTTAGACTTAACATTGGACTACTTTAAGAGACAGAATTCTTCTATAGCATTTAATCTACTAAGTCATTACATCTATTCTAAGGCATATGTTATCATGTATAGCATAGCAAACTCTAGATCATGTATTCGGACGACTACCAAGGAAAATCAAGAGCAAAACAAGATATTCCCCGTACTCATTGTCCACTAGTCTTATAGACGGAGGGTGGATTACAAAGGACTCAACAGATCACACTCCCGCGATCTACCACAGACCCTAATATATGGTGCACTCACAGGTAAATCATATATAAGCACCACGCTTACATAAATATCTCTACCACCTAACCCACTCGAGTATTGAATTAGGCGCTCTACCTAATAGATACATAAATCTATCATAAACTACATCTATATCAAGCATACTATTAGAATAAAGTAAGAACATAGCAAACAAACACATATTATTAATAAAGAGCAAAGTCATAGATACAAGATAATATCCGTCTCGTGAAAACTTGAAGATCTAGAACTCGGGTAGGCACACCCAAACTCTACTTGAATCGACTTGATAATCAACTTAGACGAACTAGAACTAGATGAACTAGAACTAGAACAAGTAGTTAACCCTAATCTCCGGTGGAGATACTCTCTTCTACTTCTGCCTGACTTGGCTGATAATGAATTACAATGAATTTAGGGTTTAACCCTGGGGGCAGATGGTCTTCTTATATAGGCCTTGGCGATGAACGATGACCATTGGATCAAACCGACCTTCAATAACGGTGTAGATACAACCTTAAAGTCGGTTATAAACCCGACCTAGAAACGAGAGGGTCGACATGATGGTCCCACCTGGCGGCCTAGTTGGCACTCGGCGGCCGCCAGGGTGGCATGCCACCTCGGCCTCTGGGTTCCTTCCGGTGTCTCCCGGTATCTTCTAGAATGTTTTAGTCCACTTTTCGGGTTGAGTTACTTCACGGTCAAGTCTTGTCATCATATGTCTTGTATATTCCTAACTTTCTCCATCTTCTCTACATTTATCTGTTAAGTCCCCGAAATACACAAATCACCAAAACTCGTGGAACTTATTAGTATAAACCTCTAATCTAAGTATATATTCAATTTATGTCCTTATTTTATCTCTTGTTGACATATAAAAGTATAGGATAACAGGTGTCAACAAGCTCCCCAAGCTTAACCTTTGCTAGTCTCTTAGCAAATCTTTTCACCAGAGCGGATCAGGAGTTGCTACAATGGATTATTCTCTCACAAATACATATGTCATCAGTTTAGAATTCTCCTCCAAAGAAAAGTGAAACATTCTCGATCTTCCAACTCACTTTTATTACCTGAAAAATATGGGGCTTTTACCTACACTTAAATCTTGGGTAATTGAAAGATAGAATAATCAAGTCAAGCACTATGTCTCAAACTCTTCATTTCACCTCTGTTCTGAGTTTTTATAGATTTTCAAAATAAAACTCGAGTTTCCATTGTATGACCCTTTCATGTCTCTCATATATGGTATTGTTGGATCCTTACCAAGGCAATGATGTTATGCCTTCTCTCATAGTATGTGGTATTTGTGGAACATGGCAAATGTATCATGCCTTCTCTCAACCTATCTACTAAGGCTTATATCCGGAGCTCATAGGTGGGAGTCAAGATATACATACTTGCAAAGCATATATTATAAAGTCAAACAACGGATCCAAAGGAACAAGTCATACAATGTGGATGTATGGAATGTATTTGTGAGGTGGATAATAGTGGTGATGGGATATAATGATCCTAATTCTACTATGCTCCTTCTTGAAGAAATTGATCTCTCTTTTTGAAATTTTTCAAAGACATAAAAGAGAACTTGGGCTAGCTTTTCTTTCTTTTTATTTTTCAGAGAGGCGGGCATCTAAGTACCCATTGTTTTCATTTGGACACTTTCGTCCATTTTTTACTCTCTTTCATTTTTTTCTTTCTTTTTTTTTAGAGAGGTAGGCTCTACTCACCCGTAGGACACTTGTCCATTTTTCATCTCCCCTTTTCTTTCTTTTTGCATTGCCCCAAGTTTCTTCTTTTTGTCAAATATTTGAGAGATGATAAATAAAACACATGGAGCATGAATGGGGTTTTGAGAATAAATATAGGGATGAGGAATATTTTTGGTGTTTACTCCTAGAATAGTAGTAAAACATTTTTGATGGCTAGCAAATGGATGAAGGGTATGGGGTGTGTGTATATGGTGTGGAATATGTGGAGATATATGTGGAATTGTATGACAAGTTCCCAAGGGTCTCAAAGGTTGACAAAACTCAATACTAAACAAGTAGTAAATAAAAGAGTTTTCCTATTCTAGAAACATGTATATGGTCGTGGTAGGAATTTCCTGAGAACTCTCTATCATATAGGAAACTCATCATGCAATTTTCAAATTTTCACAAATTAAATATCCAGAATTTAGTGTAACTAGGAGTAAGATAAATAGCAGCTCTCAGACTATCTCATATCATATCCGTCAATTACCTAGATTAGCTTAGATATATGCTCCCACAAATTTTCAAGCTCAAAGCAAATTTTCAAGTTTAAATAATTTTATTCATAGCATGGGAGAATTCCAAACCAATGATAGGCACTTGTAAGAAAATAAAAACGAGCAACTATTCATCATCTCCAAGGGATACCTATTAATTTATTCAAACAAAAACAAACTAATTATACACACTCTTTTTATTTGGTTTTTCATGGTTATGCATCTTTTTTTTAGCAAACAGCAAATTAAGCTTTAACAAAATATAAATAAAAATAAAAGAAATAAAAATAAATGACTTGCCAGTCACTAAGACTTACCCGGCCAAACGGGGTAGCTCTCCCAAGCCGGTGTTGATTCGGGGTTCAACGACGCCCGCGACGGCGGCGTCCATGCATGGCACCGATATCTTCATTCTGCTGTTCGATGGTATCTCTGATGTCGGTGGCGTTACGTTCATTCGGGCATTCCATTCTCTCTGGTCTTGATAGTAGTTGATCTGGTCATACCTCATGTCTTGGATGGTGTTGTGCAGTCCTTGGAACGAGTACGCATCTTGTGGTCCGTATCCCGCAAAAGAGTTACGAGGTGGTTCGGGGTAGGGTGTGAAGTACCGGTGTATCATAGATGTAACCACTTCCACGATAGGTTTCTCGACGAATATGTGCATCACCTCCCTGCTCACTTGGTCCTCCTTGTTGTTCAAACCTGGGTGACTGGTCGGCGCAACTATAATCTGCTTGTGAAGGTGGGGGATAGGTCCATTGCTGGTATCCTCCAAATGCTGGCTCTTGTGGTCTTGGGTCTGCACCTGTCCAAATTGGATCATGGGCACGTGTCTGACGAGTTGGCATGGCTCTCTGCATATTAATTGGTTGTGCCTGCACATTCAACAGATAAGACTGCACACGATATATGGAGAGATCATAGTTAGGTAACTGAATCTCTCCAACAGTAGCATGGGTCATGACAAAAGTACTTCCTCTTTTCTTCAAAATATGTCCCTTACTAAAGAATCAAAACCTATAACGGGTCTATCTTTCCTTAAGTAGGCAACATGAGCATTATCATCCAAGAGTCCTAAATGGTTGGCAATACGTGTGATAAGTGATGTGCAATTAACTGTTCCTAGGAGAGTTGGCATAGCTATCCAATGCTGAACTAACATATATACCGGTGAAACTTGCCTTCTCTGCGTAGATCAACTGTAACTCTCCTACTCTAACATTATGCCCATCCTTTTTAGGAAAAAAGAGTGAAGAGCATCCATTTATGGAAGAAGCGAAAGGTGGGTAAGTGTAAGTCTCTGGCTTTTGCATCCAAAAATGCATCTACATTTGTCAAGTCTTTCCAAACAGTTGCTTGATTGAAATCATTTAGAGCTACGTCTAAATCCATGGTGCAAGAGTGTAGAAAACCAAGTGCATCACTTAGATTTCTCCAAGTGAGAGAGTACTGTTGTTAGAAGAATCTAAATGTGACTCCTTCATCAGTGCAACGAAGGGTGCAAAGAAATTCTATGGTCAAAAACTTGGAACCTTCCTCTGTGATTTTCACAAAATTTTCCCAGCCCAAAAAGCAAAAAATATGAGCAAATTCAACATCCATACCTGTCTGAGCTAGAAGATCGGAGTCGATTTCAGGAGTGTGAGTGAACTTACGGTTCTTCAATTGATTGTATCTTGCTCTCTTGTACTGTCCATGAAACTTGAGGTGTGAATCAGAAGTCAACCTCCTTACTGCAGCAGGGGCGGATGTGGTGGCACATCTTGTTCTGGCTCATAGCTCATCTCTGATGGAACTCTGGAAGATGACTCTCCTTGTTGTTGGAGATGTCTTGATCTTCTCCCACTGAATGATTTCGAGCTCATCCTGCAAAATGTTAATACACAAACAAAAACAAACAAGAGACTAATAGAGGGGTTAGAATAAAAAGTTAGAAATTAGCCATCCAAAGTTAGTCGTCCGAAAGAAAGATTAAGAAGTTGTTTATTTTGACAGAACATCCCCCTAACAAAGTTTTATCTTGATTACTCCATATGGACAGTACCTCCACTAATTACTCTTGATTATTTTCTTCTCTCAAAAACTTCTCCTCTCTCAAGAAATATTTCTATTGCTACTAGGAACTTGCTTTCTCTTTCTCACTTCTCCTTCTCTCTACTACAAAGCCCAGAGCTTTCTCGATACTAAAACTTTGAGTTTCAAGCTGAAATGTTGAGCAAAGCAATGTGGGTGTGATGAAGAAGCGAGGAGTGAAGGGCCTTTTATAGAGGAGGTTAGGGCCTGGTGAAATCTCATGTTTGGTTTTGGAAATTGATGACACACTTGTGGACTAATCCTTTGCTCTAAGTGTATGACTTGAGATAGGATTAGGTTGATGACAAGGAGCATGATGATCATGAACATGGACGATGATGATGGACATGGTGGATCGTCAAGCTCGGTGATTGGCTTGAGAGGAACCCGGGAGATCAAGGCAAAGGTATCTTGATAGGGTTTTCCTTTCGGTGATCAAGACACGATAGAGCGTGTGATCACATTATAGGATAGATAGCCGACTATCAAGAGGGAATGCCGTGACAATCCTTTGGTGAAGTGCTTCTAGGTCCAATTGTCTTGCATTTGCATTTAGGACATGAGAGCACTAACTTCGATCTTGCCTAACTGTTGACACTTGTTATACTATAAATTTTTAAGTTATTTAATATGAATTAAGGGCTAAAGTCAAAGACTAAACATAAGTCTAGGGGTCTAACTAACATAATTCCATGAGTTTTGGTATTCTACGTGACTTTCCGAGGGGACTTGATAGGAAAATGCAGAGAATAATAGAGAAGGTTCCGAATATACAAGACATATACAAGACAAATAAAGACCAAACTTATCCGTGAAGCAAATCAACCCAAAAGTGGACTAAAACATTCTAGAAGATACCAGAGGACACCGGAGAAGACGGGAAGCCGAGGTGGCACTCCACCCCCGGCGCCGCCAAGGTGCCATGTAGGCCGGCCGCCGGTGGGGTCACCCAATCACCTCACATTTTTATGTCGGTTTACCACCTTGACCTTGAGGTTGTATCTACACCGTTGTTGAAGGTCGGTTTGATCCAAGGGTTGATATTCATCGCCAAGTACTATATAAGAAGACCAAATGACCACGAGGCTGAAATCAATTTTCATTATCAATCATATTCATCCAAGTCCAGCCAAGTCTAGACCTAAGCTCTAGTTCATACTAGAAGTAGATTAGATACATAACTAGTTCTAGTTGAAGATCAAGTTCATCTTGAGTTCCCTTTTCGATAGTCAAGAAGTAGCAAGGATCGTTCTTTCTCTCTTGTATTCAATCACGTAAGTTCTCTTATATTTAGAATACAATTGTTATGGCTTTGATCTTTATAATTATTATATTCTTATTGCTATGTGTTTATGCTTGCTATGATTATATATTTAGTTTAGTAAGATTGCTTTATATTTTATGCATGGAATTGTATAGCACTCATATAGATGATCACTATTTGGGTGATAAGCAATGTGTAAACGTGGTGTTTATACAACGTTTATCCGCAATTGCACCCTACATTCGGGTCGTGTGGTAGATCGCGGGGTGACAGCCCCTGTTGAGTCCTTTGGAGTCCACCCTCCGAATGTAGGACACGTCGAGCTTTTAATTACGAAGATGAACAAGTTTCGCCCTTGCTTGTCTTTGGTAATGCTTGCCATGTATAAAAGTAATCTAATCTTGCCATGATAGCTAGATGTATTGCACTAATTGTAGTATTCATAGATGTATATTAATTAAGAGTATCTTAGGAATATTCATTCTAGTCTAATTTATAACATGCTAATTGCTTGTATGATATTAGTGGCATAGGTTAATACTAGACTTGGACAATTATCATTATATTATTCATCTTTATCTTGGACTTATCCTGTTGAGTTATGTTTGATGCTCATGGCTACTCTGCATTATAATATTGTAAAGTGAATGATCTCATAAATAAATCATATTATAAAATCATTAGATAGTTCTTATCTCTCTACCTTTCCATAGACTCCCTTCCCCGTGGTAAAATATAAATACGATATACCGGATTACTCCCTGAAGTGCTACAATTGGTATTTCTATCCGTAAACTGCGTATATCATGTTCAATCTTTTATCAAGGCCAATCTATAAATACCATGCCCCGCATTTCTTTGAGCGTTATTGCTAGGGTGACAGACTAGTGTATAGGTAATGCCTAGAAATGAGTGGTATACCTTGAGTTCATATCCCGTGAGATTAATTCCACTATGGATAATGTGGCTAAGCTACATCCCACTACTAACACCGCCTAACTTCGCTTTATTGGATCATGAGGTTAATCCCATATCCAAGCTAACATGATTAGATAGATATCCCATATATATTTCTCTCGCTTTCCTAATTAGGATCGTGTTAGAAATATCAACAAGCTTTTCCGGCGCCGTTCGTGAAGGCGTAGTCTATCCGAGAAAACACATTTTCAAAATTTTCAAAAGATGTTTCCAAAACTTCAAAAGTTTTTCTAGTATTTCTTTCTAGCTATCTTTAGTTTGGGGGGTATTAGCTAAAACTTAGACAGAGTTATTCCTAATTAAGTTGGTATTGTTTCCGACTTACTAAGTTAGAAAGGGTGCTAAATAAAATCCTATAAACACATCACATAAGGAAACAAGAGAGATCACTTTACATCACCTAATGCATTGAGAACCCATTATCACATACTCAAACAGGTTCAACTCGTTTTCTATTTTGTTTTTATCTTTTTGCGGGGAGAGTTGTATGAATAGAAATCTTCCGAAAATTTTATTGAAGATCCCGAAATTAATCAAAGCAGCAAAAGCAAATCTCGCACAAACTCCAGCTCCTACATTACCATCATCATCATCATCATCATCCGAGACACCAAAGTCTACTGAATTGGAAGTTAATCAAGTTACTAGAAATTTGACATCCGAATTTGAAGCTATGGCAACCAAGACACTTCGTGAATTTTCAGCTCCTACCACGGACAATATTCTTGTTGGACCGGAGGTAGAGATTGGAGACAAAGGCTTTGAACTTAAGCCGGGGCTTATTAATATGGTGCAATCAAGTCGTTTTGTGGAAAGGCACATGAAGATGCTAGTGCTCATCTCCAACACTTTTTGGAGATCTGCGGCACATTCACTATGAAGGATGTATCCAAGGATGCAATCTTGTTTCGTCTTTTTTTCCATTCTCACTATTGGGAAGAGCTAAGCAATGGTTTTATGCTAAAGATAAGAATACAACATGGGATATATGTTCCACACCCTTTCTAGCAAAGTTCTTTCCGATAGGCAAGACAAATGCCTTGAGGGGGAAGATATCAAATTTTCAACAACAAAGATGATGAATCAGTCCCCTCAAGCATGGGAGCGTTTTCAAGAATATATTTCGAATGTCCACACCATGGGATGGAGAAGTGGCTGTTAATGCAGACTTTCTATCATGGGCTTGTTCCCGCTTTCGTGAAACTATGGATGCCGCAAAATGGTGGTGCTTTCTTATCACTTACAATTACAAAAGCTACGAGCTTGTGGAGAAGATGGCTTCCAACCAAGGTTGGAGTGAAGAACGTCAAACTCGCAAGAGGGGAATGCACCAGCTTAAAGAAGTAGATATGCTATCTCGCTAAAATGGATCTTATTATGAAGAAGGTAGAAGATAGAGAATCTCAAACCAAGGCGCTGATGCAAATCCAAGACTCATGCATGACATGTGAAGAATGTGGAAACTTAGGCCACACTGGAAAGAATTGTCCAGAGATCATGGAGGATATTAATTTCATCAATAACAACAATAACAATTTCCGCCCCCAGCAGAATCAAGGTTGGAACCAACAGAGGCCCAATTATCAGAGTAATTATCAAGGCAATTACCAAGGTAACAATCAAGGTAACAATTTCAATAATTATCAACCTTCTTTGAGAGATCCGTTGTTTACCAAGGAAAACTATGGAGAATCTATCAAGAAAGATAGCAACTAATGATAAAGCTCTTGAACTTATCAACACTGCCTAGAAAGTTTTCCTTCACTATCAAGAATCAAAGACAGTTTTTAATAAGATGATAGAATCTCAGATTTCTCGCCATTATCTGCTCCACTAACCACACCAGGGAAAGATTCCGGGCAGCCTAAGAATTAGAAACCGCAAATCTTGTCGATATCTATAATGCAGTCGTTACTACAGAGAGACCTCGGAAGTTGTTGGTTAGATGACTCAATGCCATCTAAAAAGGAAGATACAGGAAGACTAGTCATTACAATCAAAATTGGACACCTCACATTCAACAATGCTCTCGTGATTTTGGCTCAAGCGTCAACATTATACCCAAGGTAATTTATGAGAAGCTTTATAGTGAACCACTTTGGAAAACAAATATGTGCTTGCAAAATTGCGCGATCAATCAATTTGTTATCCCGAGGGGATCCTTGAAGATGTATGTGTGGGAATCGAAAACTCTTATGTCCCAAAGAGATTTCACAGCTTGTAGATACTTGGAAGGAATGAAAGAGCACCAATCATACTCGAAAGACCATTCTTGTGCTCGCCTAAAGCTATTATCTACGCAGACAATACAAAGATTATTTTTAATATTAAGGGGAAGAAAGAGAAATTCACTTTCAAGGACAAGGTACACACCTCTCATTACTTATCCTCAAGGTAATAATCATTATATTCTAGAACGTAAGATGGAGCCTTATAATCGAGAATAGAAGGAGGAATCGAGAATCGAAACAAGAACAAGATGGCACGACCTACAAAGGTAATGGTAGTAAATAAAATTAAATCTTATAATGAACATTTATTGCAGTCTCCGATGCTACGTCGGAAGATGATCCAGTACACCTACTATTCATTGTTCTATTAATCGCTGAATTTTTATAATACGTATTGCGATATCGATCCGAATTAATCTAATGGCAAAAGTTACATATGAATTATTATTTGGAAAATTGCCGCAAACCAACGTATGTGCAAAATGCAGATGGCGCACCAATCTTATAGAGTTCCCGAAGGAATTACCAAAGATGTGCCGCTTTAAGATTATGGATCACTATGTTCTCACCGACTTTGTAGTCATAGACATGGGAAAGGAAGAAGACCCTCCAATAGTGCTTGGGAGACCGTTCCTCAACACTACACGTGCAATCATTTACATCCATACAGGAGAGATACATTTCCAATTTCCTAAGGAGAAGGTACGAAGTTTACTTTTAACATTACAATGAATATACAAATCCAAGAGGGAGAAGCAGACAACTCGTCGCCGTCATAATAGAAGATGGATTAAGAATCAAGAAGATGAAAAGGTATATGAAGAAATCAAGTCTCCAACACTTGAAACATCTATAGAGAAGACAGAATCAACTACTCCAAAGAAGAGTACATCATCCAAAAGATGGAGGAAGAAGAAGACATCTCCCGAAACATCATCGAAGATATTATAGAATCATCAAGTACCACCGATTGTGACAACCGATATACCATGGGAGTAAAGAATGTAACTTGAAGTCTTGTTCTGAGGACTCAAAAAGATGAATCCTCACCGCAAGGTAAGAAGGTAAGTTATCTATATTTTAAATTTCTTGCATAATTTATTTTCATATCATGTTTATCTTTTCAGTATTTCATATATGCATTCAAAAATAACAAAAAATATTTTATCTTTTATTTTGAGAAAACCTTTAAGCCCCACGCTAGTATCCCCCGAGGTTAAATACCTCTAGGCTATTTTGCTGTGGTGGCATAAAAAATAATAATAATAATAATAAAGATAGTTTGTTTATGCATAAATCTTTATCTTGCATATAAATAAATAAAAATGATGATAAAAGAAACTTCAAATATATATATCTCTCGCAACTCAAGCAATATGGTTAATCTCTAATGCTTAATCAAATTCCACTAGTTTTGTTGTCTATTTGAGATTTATAGATTAGAAGAAGAGGAAAGATATCGACACTAGTTGATGTCAACTACCTCAACCTCTACATCATTGAAGATTACACTCCAATCTAGCTTGGGGAGTGCAACCCCCATTATCCAGATAAGTATCTTATTATATATATTATTAGTTAAATATTTTGCTAGCTAAAGTTTGTTAAGAGTCTAGTTTGTTTTGTTTTAGAGGCTAGTAGTTTAAATAATATTTTTTTGAGTGAGAATAAAAAGATTGAAGAGAGAGTGCACACTAAAGTTTACTTTGCTCAACTAAAAGGAACCTAAAATCTCGCCAACAAGGAGATGATGAATAGTTGTCCGTTGTTATACTTTTTTCTAGTACCTAGCTTTCAAGCTTAATTTCTCTCGAGATCCATTTGCAAAATGCTTGCTCTAAAGTCTAGGTAATTGATGGATATGATATATGATAGTCCGAGCTGCTATTTGATCTTACTCTTAGTGATACTAGATTTCTGAGATTTATGTTTTGAAAATTGAAAATACACATGATAAGTTCCTGTGTAACAAGAGTGTAAACCTCTTGCCACAGCCATATATACATGCTATTTAAAAATTAGGAAAACCTTTTGATTTATATATATATAGGGTCGCTTGCTTTACATTGAGTTTGTTCAATCTTTGTTGACCCTTAGAAACTTATCATGCCGATCATGCACACTCCACTTTATTCCACTATATCCACTCTACTTATCCACTATATATATATCACTATCACTTCACACTAGCCATCAAAAATGTTCTATTCCTATTTTGGGAGAGAACAACCAAAAATATTTCCTACCCATTCATTGCTAGCCAATATCTTACAAAAGCTCCATTGCATCTATTTATCTCTCACAAATATTGCAAAAAGAGATTTGGGTTGTAGACTATTCTTTATAAAAAAAAAAGAGAGAAAAGAGAGAGGGAGATGAAAAATGGACAAAAGTCCTACAGGCGAGTAGAGCCTACCTCCCTAAGAAAAGAAAAAAAAAAAGAAAAATAGAGATGAAAAATGAACAAGTGTTCGAGGGCTAGTAGAGCCCACATCTCTAAAATAAAGATGAATAATGGACAAGTGTCCGAGGGTGAGTAGAACCCACATCTTTATAAGAGAGGAAATAATAGACAAAAAGTCTAGGACCAGCAGAGTCCACCTCTAAAAAGAAAAAAGCTACAAACCCATTCTCTACAAAAATTCAAAAAGAGAGATAATTTCTTAAGGAGCATAAGTAAGATATTCCTTATCTATTTATTCTATTATATTCTATATTCTATCACCATACACATGCACCACTTGATCAGTGTGATTTGTGACTTTGGATCCATTGCTTGAATTTACAATATATGTAAGTAAGTTTTTCTACCTATGAACTCCAAATATAAACTTTAGATATAGGATGAGAGAAAAGAAAGTATAGAGTGTTATTGCTTAAGCCAAAAATATTATTTTATAAGAAATAAACAATGTTACTTTATCACCTAAGAGAGGATCCATAGATATCATAATTGAGAAATTAGAAAGTGTCACACTGAGAACTTTGAGTTTTTAGAAAAAAACTCCGTATGACAGCTTGATCAAAAGAGTTTGAAATATAGTGATTCGACTTGACTGCTCTATCTTTCAATTGCTCATGATTGAAGAAAAAAAGTTATAAGCTCTAAAAAAGTGAAATATATGAGTAAGTTGAAGACTTGAAAAGTTTTATTTATCCGAGAGAATTTTTGTTTGAAAGCATGTGTACTTTTGAGGTGTGATAGCGTAGTAGCAACTCCCCGATCCAAGTTTAATATTTTGTTTGTGTGTCTTGCTAAGAGGCTAGCAAGAGGTAAGCTTGGGGAGCTTGTTGACACTTGTTATACTATAAATTTTTTAAGTTATTTAATATGAATTAAGGGCTAAAGTCAAAGACTAAACATAAGTCTAGGGGTCTAACTAACATAATTCCAGGGAGTTTTGGTATTCTCGTGACTTTCCGGGGACTTGATAGGAAAATGCGAGAAATAATAGAGAAGGTTCCGTAATATACAAGACATATACAAGACAAATAAAGACCAAACTTATCCGTGAAGCAAATCAACCCAAAAAGTGGACTAAAACATTCTAGAAGATACCGAGAGGACACCGGAGAAGACGGGGAAGCCGAGGTGGCACTCCACCGGGCGGCCCCCATTTATGTGTAGGCCGGCCGCCGGTGGGGTCACCCAATCAAACTCACATTTTTATGTCGGTTTACCACCGACCTTGAGGTTGTATCTACACCGTTGTTGAAGGTCGGTTTGATCCAAGGGTTGATATTCATCGCCAAGTACTATATAAGAAGACCAACCACCCCTCGAGGCTCAAAATCAATTTTCATTATCAATCATATTCATCCAAGTCCAAACCAAGTCTAGACCTAAGCTCTAGTTCATACTAGAAGTAGATTAGATACATAACTAGTTCTAGTTGAAGATCAAGTTCATCTTGAGTTCCCGATAGTCAAGAAGTAGCAAGGATCGTTCTTGAGACTTCTCTCTTGTATTCAATCAGAAGTTCTCTTATATTTAGAATACAATTGTTATGGCTTTGATCTTTATAATTATTATATTCTTATTGCTATGTGTTTATGCTTGCTATGATTATATATTTAGTTTAGTAAGATTGCTTTATATTTTATGCATGGAATTGTATAGCACTCATATAGATGATCACTATTTGGGTGATAAGCAATGTGTAAACGTGGTGTTTATACAACGTTTATCTGCAATTGCACCCTACATTCCTCGGGTCGTGTGGTAGATCGCGGGGTGACAGCCCCTGTTGAGTCCTTTGAGTCCACCCTCCGAATGTAGGACACGCCGAGCTTTTAATTACGAAGATGAACAAGTTTAGCCCTTGCTTGTCTTTGGTAATGCTTGCCATGTATAAAAGTAATCTAATCTTGCCATGATAGCTAGATGTATTGCACTAATTGTAGTATTCATAGATGTATATTAATTAAGAGTATCTTAGGAATATTCATTCTAGTCTAATTTATAACATGCTAATTGCTTGTATGATATTAGTGGCATAGGTTAATACTAGACTTGGACAATTATCATTATATTATTCATCTTTATCTTGGACTTATCCCGTTGAGTTATGTTTGATGCTCATGGCTACTCAAGATTATAATATTGTAAAGTGAATGATCTCATAAATAAATCATATTATAAAAATCATTAGATAGTTCTTATCTCTCTACCTTTCCACAGAGACTCCCTTCCCTGTGGTAAAATATAAATACGATACGGATTATTCCCGGTGAAGTGCTACAATTGGTATTTCTATCCGTAAAACTTGCGCATATCATGTTCAATCTTTTATCAAGGCCAATCTATAAATACCATGCCCCGTATTTCTTTGAGCGTTATTGCTAGGGTGACAGACTAGTGTATAGGTAATGCCTAAAAATGAGTGGTATACCTTGAGTTCATATCCTCGGTGAGATTAATTCCACTATGGATAATGTGGCTAAGCTACATCCCACTACTAACACCGCCTAACTTCGCTTTATTGGATCATGAGGTTAATCCCATATCCAAACTAACATGATTAGATAGATATCCCATATATATTTCTCTCGCCTTCCTAATTAGGATCATGTTAGAAATATCAACACTAACTTTTCGACGTGCTAACATTGGTGATAACGTGGTCATCTTGGACGCGTGTTGGCAACCCATGGCAAGAGGCGAAGCAAGGTTGAAGCAAAGAGCAAAGTAAAAGATGAAGAAGTCTGGCGAGAAAAGGTGACCCGGACGCCGAGGTCTCTCCCGACCGGACGACGCACCGGTGGCTCCGGGCCGGGGGTCCGATCAAAATAACAAAAGCATGTTTTCGCCGACCCGGGGAAAGTGACCGGCCGCACGGCCGAACCGGGCTCGAAGCGCCGACCGGACGCTCGGAGGAGGGCGCCACCGTGGGCCGACCCTTGTCGGTAGCGGCCGGAAGCGTGGACGGGACTCGCGACCGGACTTCGGGTGAGTCCGGTCGGTGGCCCCGTCACCCCGAAGAGAGCCCATTTTGAAGACCAACGGCTCTATCTCGTGAGTGGGGCTATATATATAGGATTGGCCGGTTCCTAGCCTCCTCTCTTGCACATTTGAAGCTTCCAACTTGCTATTGAGCTTGTGAGACTCCTCTCCACTCATCTCTTCACCACTAACTCGAATTCTTGGTGAGATTGAGAGTGATAGAAGTGCATTGCTTGCATCGGTTGCATCTAGAGGCACTTCATCCTTGGAGAAGCCACGGGATTCTTGTTTTCTTGGAATTTGCCTGGTTCCCTAGCGGCTTGGAGCAAGAGGCGGTGTTGAGCTCGATTGGAGCTTGTTCGAGGCCACACCGGTGGTGATTGTGAGGGGTTGAGCCTTACCCCGCGGGAGGTTTGCAAAAGGCGTCACTAGTGGATTGCTCGTGGCTTGTTGGACCCTCTCTTGTGATCGTTTGCTTGAGCTCCCATAGGGGATTTGGCACCGGTCATTAAGCTTAGCATACGTCAAGTGAGTGTGTCGCCACAACGGGGACTTAGCGTGCCGGCAAGCACGTGAACCTCAGTGAAAAATCATCGTGTCTATTATCTTGAGTTCGTTGGAGATTTCTCTTTGTACACGGTGATTGGGATCCACCTCTACACATCGACGTCGGTATATCGCTTACTACTCCACGTGTATTTACCTTGATATATCTTGTGTAGAATTGCTAGGTTGTGTAGTTAGCTTGAGTAGCTTTGCTTGTTCTTGTTAGCTCCTAGAAGTAGAACTAGTTAGTCTTGCTTGAGCACCTAGGAGTAAAGTTAGAGACATAGCCTTTGTGTGGATTAGAGACAATAGAATTAACTTGTGGCTTGCTTAGCTAATTCGTAGCACCGCTTATTTAGCTTCACCATCTTATTGTCTAATCCGTTTGCTTAGTGTTATTGCAAGAATTTTTAATAGGCTATTCACCCCCCTCTAGCCATTAGGACATTTCAAGTGGTATCGAGCCGAGGCACCGTATTTGAGTGGCTTAACATCCAACGGTGACAAAATGGCAATGACTTTTCATGTCAACAACACCAAGAAGGCGCCACCTTTCGATGGCACCAATTTTGCCTATTGGAAGGTGAAGATGACTGCACACCTCAAGTCAATCAATAGAGAAGTGTGGGTTGTGACCGAGAACAAGTTTGAGGTGGCAAAGCCAAATGAGCCAACCGCGGCCGAAGAGAAGAAACTATATGCCAATGATGTGGCCGTGAGTGCTTTTCATGAGGCATTCAATGATAGAGTGTTTGAGCAAGTCAAGTCACTCACCATTGCTCATAAGATTTGGAAGAAGCTAGAAGAGTGCTATGAGGGCACCGAAGGCGTCAAGCAAGCAAAGGCCTATATCAAGCTTGAGCAATTCAATAGCTTCAAGATGGAAGAAGATAAGACCGTGCCGGAGATGTTTCACTGCATGCAAGTGTTGGTGAATGATCTCAATGCTCTAGGAGAAGAGATCAAAGACAAGACCTTCGACATGAAGTTCTTGAGGTGTTTGCCCAAGTGGTTTGGGATGTTCATCACCGTGCTAGTGAGGTCAAACTTGAAGGATTTGACTCCCAACCAACTGCTTGATGAGGTGATGACCGATGATTCATATAGAGATGATAAGAAGAAGCAAGAACTCATCAACAAGGCAAACAAGAAGGTCAAGGAAGAAGAGAAGAAAGAGGACAAGAAGAGCTTGGCACTCAAGGCAAGCTCATCATCAAAGGGCAAGAAGAAGAAGGAAGAATCAAGTGATGAAGAGGATGGCACTTCTACAAGTGGAAGTGAAGTGGATAAGCAAATGGCTCTCTTTGTGAGGAGATTGGGAAAGTTTGTGAAGAAGAACTAAATCTCCAAGAACAAGAAGAAGCAATCATCCAAGAAGAAGACCAAGGATGGCAAGAATGAAGACAACATGACATGCTTTCGTTGCCATGATGATTGTCACTTGATTGCTGAGTGCCCGTATGATAGTGATGATGAGAAGGGCATCAAGAAAGCAAGAAAGAAGAATGATGCCAAGAATGAGAAGGAGAAGAAGCCCAAGAAGAAGAATGAGTCACATGTGGCTATGTGGGATAGTGATGGCTCATCTTCTTCAAGTGATGAAGAAGAGGAGAAGAAGAACAAGAAGAAGGGACAAGCTCACCTTGCTATGCATGACAAGATCTCCCTCTTCGACACTCCTTCCTCATGCTTGATGGCTAAGGCCACCAAGGTACAATCTATCACTAGTGATGATGATGATGATAGTGATAGTGATAGTGATGATGAGGAGCAAACACTCACTAGGGAGGAGTTGCAAAGCATGCTTGATGATTGCATTGTCATGTTCAAGCAAAGTAGAAAGGAATGCAAGGGCTTGCGTAAGGAAACAAAGAGCCTTAAGCAAGAACTTGATGAGCTTCGGGCATCTTATGAGAGTCTAGAGGTAGACCATAAGAAGCTTGAGAAATCTCATTCTAAGTTAGAGAAAGCTCATTCCTCTCTACTTGATGAGCACAAGTTGTGCTTAGTTGAGGATAAGATTGATACATGCAATGCAAGCATCATGTGTGACATTCTTGTTGATGAATCAACCCCCAAGTGTGAGACCTCCACTAGCTCTATCACTAGCATATCCATCTCTAGTGAAGATAATGACAACCCTATGCTTATTCATGAGAATGCTTGTTTAAAGAGGGAAGTAAAGGAGCTCAATCACACCTTAGCTAAGGCTTATGGTGGTGAGGACCACTTGCTTATGTGCTTGGGTAGCCAAAGGGCATCCTTATACAAGGAGGGCTTAGGCTATATCCCCAAGAAAGGCAAGGCCGCCTATGTGACTCACAAGACTCGTTTTGTGAAGAGCAATGGTAGCTATTGCAAAGCTTGCAAGCAAGTTGGTCATGTGGAGCAAAAGTGCATGAACAAGAGGACCAATGTTTCTTCCATCAAGCTTGATCATTCATATATGCTTGTGAAGAAGGACAATGGTGTTCGTGCTAGGTACATTGGTACACCATGGATGGGCTCAAAGAAGAAAACCATTTGGGTACCAAAGGCCTTGGTGACTAACCTTGAAGGACCCAAGCAACATTGGGTACCTAAGAAGAATTGATCTTATTTTGTAGGTCAATTATCGTGCTGGAGGAGAGCATTGGATAATGGATAGTGGGTGCACTCAACACATGACCGGGGATTCTCATATGTTCAAGTCAATTAGCATCAAGGGCATTGATGAGTATGAGTCAATCACATTTGGCAATGACTAGAAAGGTAATGTGTTGGGGCTAGGCAAGATTGCAATCACTCAAGAGAAAAGCTTGTCAAAGGTGTTGCTAGTTGATCATCTTGATTACAACCTCTTGTCGGTTTCTCAACTTTGTGATCATGGTTACAAATGTATATTCACAAGCCAAGAAGTTGAGGTGGTTAGTGGTGATGGTGCAAATATGATCTTCAAGGGATTTAGATATGGTGATCTCTACCTTGTTGACTTCAACTCAAAAGAAGCCAAGTTGACAATATGTCTACTCTCAAAGGATAGCAAAGGGTGGTTGTGGCATAGAAGGCTTGGTCATGTTGGAATGAAGCAATTGAACAAGTTGATGAAGCATGACTTGGTTAGAGGCTTGAATGATGTGAAGTTTGAGAAGGACAAACCTTGTGGAGCATGTCAAGCCGGCAAGCAACATGGCAATGCACATCCAACCAAGAGTACAATGAGCACTAGCAAGGCATTTGAGTTGCTACACATGGACTTGTTTGGGCCAACATCATACTCTAGCATTGGTGGCAACAAGTATGGTTTTGTCATTGTGGATTCACACTAGATACACATGGGTGTTCTTTTTGCACGACAAGAATGATGTGTTTGAGCTTTTCAAGACATTTGTCAAGAGAGTTCAAAATGAGTTTGAGACATCCATCAAGAAGATTAGGAGTGATAATGGAAGTGAATTCAAGAACACAAGAATTGAAGAGTTGTGTGATGAGCTTGGAATTGGACATCAATTCTCACCAACCTACACTCCTCAATCCAATAGTGTAGTTGAGAGGAAGAATAGAACCTTGATTGAAATGACAAGATCAATGCTTAGTGAATACAATGTTAGCCATTCTTTTTGGGCCGAAGCAATCAACACGGCTTGCTATTGTAGTAACCGACTCTATTGCCATGGTATGCTTGGGAAGACACCTTATGAGTTGTTGAATGGAAGGAAGCCCAACATTGGTTACTTTAGAGTCTTTGGATGCAAATGCTACATTCTCAAGAAAGGCATAAGATTGGGCAAGTTTGATAAGAAATGTGATGAAGGGTTCCTAGTTGGATATTCAACCACAAGCAAAGCATATAGAGTATGGAACTTGGGTAGTGGCAAACTTGAAGAGGTTCATGATGTTGAATTTGATGAAACCCAAGGCTCTCAAAATGAGGTTGAAAATCATGATGATGTGAGTGGTTCCAACTTGGAAAATGCCATGAGGAACATGGATATTGGTGATATTTGGCCTAGGCAAGTTGATGATGATGATGACACTCCATTGCCTACCACTACCATTGAGATCAATGCAAATGAAGCAAGCACTAGTGGTACTCAAGATGAAGATCAAGAGCAACAAGCTAGTCCCACTCCTCATCCTAGTCATCAAGTACAAGTGATGCAACCATCCAACATAGCAAGAGATCATCCAATTGATCAAATTGTCGGTGACATCAATAGTGGAGTGGTTACTAGAAGAAGATTGGCATCCTTTTGTGCTCACCATGCTTTTGTAGTACAAGAAGAACCGGAGAACATTGAAAAGGCACTAAAGAAGGAAGATTGGGTCAATGCAATGCATGAAGAGTTGAACAATTTTAAGAGGAATGATGCATGGGAATTGGTGGAAAGGCCAAAGGACTATAATATGATTGGAACCAAGTGGGTCTTCAAGAACAAGTAAGATCAAGATAGAATTGTTGTGAGAAACAAGGCAAGGCTAGTAGCTCAAGGGTACACTCAAGTAGAAGGTCTTGACTTTGGAGAGACCTATGCACCGGTTGCTAGACTTGAAGCAATTAGAATCTTGCTTGCTTATGCATGTGCTCATGATATCAAGCTTTATCAAATGGATGTGAAGAGTGCATTCTTGAATGGCTTCATCAATGAGTTGGTGTATGTTGAACAACCACCGGGCTTTGAAGATGACAAGTATCCCAACCATGTCTACAAGTTGAAGAAGGCTTTGTATGGCTTGAAGCAAGCACCTAGAGCATGGTATGAGAGGTTGCGAGATTTTCTCCTCTCTAAAGGGTTAAAGATAGGCAAGGTGGACACCACCCTCTTCACCAAGAAGATTGGCAAGGACTTGTTTGTGTTGCAAATCTATGTTGATGACATTATCTTTGGGTCAACCAACTAAGAGTTTTGTGAAGCGTTTGCAAAGATGATGGCCAATGAGTTTGAAATGTCAATGCTTGGAGAGCTCACATTCTTCCTTGGACTTCAAATCAAGCAATTGAAGAATGGCACATTCATTAGTCAAGGCAAGTACATCAAAGACATGATCAAGAAGTTTGATCTTCGAGACGCCAAGTCAATGTCCACACCTATGGCAACCAATGGAAGCCTAGACCCCGATCCAAGTGGCAACATGGTTGAACAAAAGAAGTATAGGTCTATGATTGGTAGTTTGCTCTATGCAACCGCATCAAGACCGGACATTGCATTTAGTGTGGGCATGTGTGCTAGATATCAATCCGATCCAAGAGAGAGTCACCTCAAGGCAACTAAGAGGATTGTTGTGAGGTACTTGAAGGGCACACAAGATGTTGGACTATGGTATCCAAAGGGATCCAAGTTTGATTTGATTGGATATTCGGATTCTGACTATGGAGGGTGCAAGATCAATAGAATGAGCACAAGTGGCACATGTCAATTTCTTGGAAGGTCACTAGTATCATGGTCTTCAAAGAAGCAAAAATAGTGTTGCTCTTTCAACCGCCGGCCGAATACATAAGTGCGGGGGGAAGTTGTTGCACTCAATTGCTTTGGATGAGGTCAACATTGAAGGATTTTGGATTCAAATTTGACAAAGCCCCATTGTATTGTGACAATGAAAGTGCAAGAAAGATGACCCAAAATCTGGTTCAACATCCAAGAACAAAGCACATTGATATTAGGCACCACTTCATAAGAGATCATCAACAAAAGGGTGACATTTGTATCATGGGCATTGGCACCGAAGATCAACTAGCCGACATATTCACCAAGCCACTTGATGAGAAGAGGTTTTGCATGCTAAAGGGAGAATTGAACATAATTGACTTCTCTAACTTGAGTTGATGCACCCCACTTATATGACATGTCTCTCCTTCGACAAACCCTAAGGTAAAAGTTGGTTGTCATGGCATTCATATATGCTAAGGACTTGTTAAGTGCATCTAGCCATCATGCATGCTTTCTAGGCTCATTCATGGAAAATCAAATGATTTCAATGTATGTGTGGCACCACTATTGCTTTGATTGGTTCTATGAACTAGTGGTGGCATATGACATGTTTATGTGCTTGCAATCCTAGTGTCAACTCTAGAAAATGCGCTATTGATGTGTATTCTAACATGGTGCAAGATAACCCTTATGCATATGAGGTGTGAAAAAGCTTGTCCTTGGTTCAAACTTGAATACATGGAAAGGCAAGTGATCTAGATGAGACCACATGTGATACTTTGATTGACTTGATTTCTCTCATTTACACCTTTTTGGTGATTGTTGACAAAGGGGAGAAATAAGTCACAAAGATGTTGGAAAGATCACACAAATAGGGGAGCAAGCTCATAGACTATTTGTGCATTTGAATGTGCATGATCATAATGAAATGTTGCATTGGCAATATAAATTCAATATTCATGATTGCTTGGTGTATGCTAGTTTTTGAAAAATTGATTGGTGATTGACCAACTAGCATGCATAGGATGTATCTAGACAAAGCTCACATTTTAGCCTATAATGTTGATCTTATGGGGTATGTTGAGTTTTGATGATTGTCTAGTTACATTGATGCTAAGGACTCCGATGGTTTCACGCTTCAAAGGTCCAAATTCTAGAACCTTAGCATCTCTTTTTTGGTATTAGTATCTCTCCCCAAGATTTCTATCCAACATATGTGCCTAAATTGATCCAAACACATGGAAGCACATATGTAGCGGAGCTACTACTACCAAAACCGAATCTTGAAATGTTTGTCCAATCCTTGATTCATGATCAAAATGCTATGGGCAAGCAATTCAAGTTCAATTGAATTTTATTTCAAATCTTTGTGAGTTGGTTGTCATCAATTACCAAAAAGGGGAGATTGAAATCTCATGTTTGGTTTTGGAAATTGATGACACACTTGTGGACTAATCCTTTGCTCTAAGTGTATGACTTTAGATAGGATTAGGTTGATGATAAGGAGCATGATGATCATGAACATGGACGATGATGATGGACATGGTGGATCGTCAAGCTTCGATGATCGGCTTGAGAGGAACCCCGAGATCAAGGCAAAGGTATCTTGATAGGGTTTTCCTTTCGTGATCAAGACATGATAGAGCGTGTGATCACATTATAGGATAGATAGCCGACTATCAAGAGGGAATGCCGCGACAATCCTTTGGTGAAGTGCTTCTAGGTCTAATTGTCTTGCATTTGCATTTAGGACATGAGAGCACTAACTTCGATCTTGCCTAACTTTTCGACGTGCTAACATTGGTGATAACGTGGTCATCTTGGACGTGTTAGCAACCCATGGCAAGAGGCGAAGCAAGGTTGAAGCAAAGAGCAAAGAAAAAAGATGAAGAAGGCTGCCGAGAAAAGGTGACCGGACGTGCGGTCTCCCGGACCGGACGCGCCGCACCGGCCATTAGCTCCTGGCCGTATGCGTTCGATCAAAATAACGAAAGCATGTTTTTCGGTGGTGGGCCTTCTGCCACTCACCTTCATGCAAATGTTGCTCACTCCAATGCCATGGTAATAGGTGGGTTTTTCCGGTGGAAAAGAATGGCGAGAGTGGTGCATGGTGGTAGGTGTGGTTTGAGTGGTATATGTCTTGTCCAAGTTAGGTGAAATATGGTATTTAGTGTATGACATGTAGGACCCATCACATAGTGACTCTATTTTTGTATTTTCAATATATAAATGCAGAAATAAAAATGATAATATAAGAATAAATATTTTTCAGCCTCCACAATAAATATTTTCACGGGTTATGACACAATCGTAAAATTATTTATATGGGGCATAGATTTTCCATAAGTAAATGCATAGTAAAGTAAATATAGATAATTACCGACTTACCTTCGATAAATGTCCGTAGTTAAAGTCCTCGAACCGGGACTTCCCAAAGTTTATTAATTATCATGTGCCTTCTCCGTTTCCGAAGATGGTATTGATGATGACTCTTCTTCAATTTCTGATTCAATCTTATTTGCTGTCAAGCTAAGCTCTGATCTGGGTTTGAATGCAAACTTCTCTTCCTTTCCATTCAAGTTGAATGTAATCTCTCCAGCTGTAACATTGATATGTGCATTGGCTGTGCTTAGGAAAGGTCATCCGAGAATGATTGACACTCTGGAGTCTGGTGGCATATCCAAAACTACAAAATCCACATGTATAAAGAATCCTCTGATATTAACTGGTACGTTCTCTGCAATTCCTGAGGGATATCTGATTGATTGGTCTGCCAATTGTAATGATATTGAAGTTGGCTCCAATGTTGTATGCTTGAGTTTGTCAAAGACAAACTTGGGCATTACACTAACACTTGCTCCAAGGTCACAAAGTCTTTGTAAAGTGATGATCTCCAATTGAGCAGATTGATTACGGGGTATCCCGGATCTCGTCATCTTATGTGGAATATATTAAGGATAGCCGCACCGCATTCTTCTATTAGCTTGATCACCTTCGTAGTGGGTAGTGGTCTTTTCTTATTCAAGATATCTCTGAGATACTTTGCATAGGTAGGGACTTGAATGGCGTCTAGTAGAGGTATGGTGATGTATAATTTCTGAATTACCTCCACAAACTTTCCAAACCGATCATCCACTTGGGGTCCACGGTTTCTTCTTGGATATGGTAAAAGATTTGTATCATGAAAGTCTTGCGTCATCCGAGGTTCTTGAGTCAAATCCTCTATGTCATCATTTTCTTCTTCTCTAATTGGTTGTACCACAGGTCTTTGTTGTTGCTGGTGTTGCGAGGTGCCGTAATTGGTGTCCTTACTTGCTGTTTTACATTATCCTTCTTGGATCAACGGGATCACATGTAGATTTACCTCTTCTTGTAGTAACATTATTTACCCTCGCTCAAGGTTAGTGGCAATAGATTTTTTGCAGCAGATAACTTTGCTAATTGAGTTTCTATCTTTTTATTAAAAGCAAGTTGATCTTTAAAAGCAAATGTAGAAAATTATCTATCTTAAGAGTTATATCTTCTAAAAATTTATCATTAGCAACAAGCTTCTTAAGAAGGATATCATTAAACTTAGCTTGCTACTCAATTAACTCTCTTAAAAATGGGTTTCTAGGAATATTACCTCGATACTTACCGGGTAGTTGAATCGTTGTGAGCTTCATTCTTGTGATTGAGTTGATGTTGAATTGTTAACGGCCCGGGCTTGAATTTGATGCGGAATCAATGTAATCTTGTAAATCTTGTCGTTCCTTCTTGTCCTTGGCTCGTTGTTCAAGCCAATTTAATAACACATCCATCCTAGTTGATATTGATTTTACTTCTTCTGGAACTTCTTCAATCTGATGGTAGTGTTGAGTGTCTTGAATCCAGCTTTTGATTTTCTCGATGTCTTGTTTATGAGTGCTTCAGCTTTGTCAAGAGTGAGTGATAAAAATGATCCTTCAGCAGTTGCATCTAGTTGCTCGTGCTCTTTGTGTTAATCCATGATAAAATCCTTGCATAAGCAACCAATCTTCTATTCCATGATGAGGGCAATTTGATATGTATTCTTGTAAACGTTCCCAAGCACACGGAATTGATTCTCCTTTCTACCGTTGGAAATTAGTGATTTTTTCTCGTAGGGCATTGGTTTTACCCGTGGGAAAGAACTTTGATAGGAAGGTCTGTAGAACATTCATCCCATGTCTTGATTTCTTCTTTGTTGGCGTAGAACCATAACTTCGCTTTTTTCCTTCAATGAGAATGGGAATAGACGGAGTAATATGAGATCTTGGGGAATATTCTTGGGTGAGAAGGTGTTGGCAATCTCCGAAAAATTCTACGATGTAAGCGTGCATCTTCGTGAATCCTTCCACTGAATGGAGTAGCTTGTACCATGTTGGTGAGGCTTGGCTTGAGCTCAAACTCAAGATTAGTAAGTTGAAGTGTTGGTCTGTGCGAATGTTCTCATTGCTTGGAGCGAGAGAACTCTCATAGGGATTTTCCGACCATAGCTTCAAGAACTGATGTATGGTCTCTTGATTGATTTGATTCTGATGAATGAAGTGGAGTGAATCACAATCAATTTCCAATTTGATAAACCCCGTATAAAATAAACAAAAGACAAACAAGGGTAAGCCTGCTAAAGTAGCTTCCTAGTTTTAGATTCTCATCATAAGTTTCCATTTATCAATATATCTGGCTAACTTTTATTTCTTCCCTGGCAACGGCACCAGAAATGCTTGTTGGTATTTCTAACGTCACTATAACATAAGGTGGAGTTAATCTCACCTTAGGCCATATGCCGCCGAGACACTTCGGTGTGGTTCATCTCTTAACACTACTATGTGCTAGGTTGTCATCCCCAAGCAGCAATGCTAGGAAATGCATAGGTGATACTTGTGAATGTGTTGTTTGCAATCTATAGGAAAATAAAATAAAAGTCTATCCGCAAGCACACGAGATATAAATACCACTTTGTAGCATTTCACACCGTGAATAATCCAAGTTTTGTCATTTATATTCTACCACATGGAGGAATAATTGAAAGGTGGGCTCAAATATAATTAATAAGTGGCATACTTATGAGAGAGACTATCACTAGTGCTAACTTTAGCAGGGGTAAGCCAATAATGATAATGATATGATAATGATAAATAAAGGCAGAGGCATCACACACAGAGATAGGGAATAACTACTATAAGTTAGACTTAACATTGGACTACTTTAAGAGACAGAATTCTTCTATAACATTTAATCTACTAAGTCATTACATCTATTCTAAGGCATATGTTATCATGTATAGCATAGCAAACTCTAGATCATGTATCCCATCGACTACCAAGGAAAATCAAGAGCAAAACAAGATATTCCCCGTACTCATTGTCCACTAGTCTTATAGATCGGAGGGTGGATTACAAAGGACTCAACAGATTTGTCACTCCCGCGATCTACCACACGACCGAATATAAGGTGCACTCGCAGGTAAATCATATATAAGCACCACGGTTACATAAATATCTCTACCACCTAACCCACTCGAGTATATTGAATTAGGCGCTCTACGAATAGATACATAAATCTATCATAAACTACATCTATATCAAGCATACTATTAGAATAAAGTAAGAACATAGCAAACAAACACATATTATTAATAAGGAGCAAAGTCATAGATACAAGATAATATCCGTACCGTGAAACTTGAAGATCTAGAACTCGGGTAGGCACACCCAGCTCTACTTGAATCGACTTGATAATCAACTTAGACGAACTAGAACTAGATGAACTAGAACTAGAACAAGTAGCTAACCCTAATCTCCGGTGGAGATACTCTCTTCTACTTCTGCCTGACTTGGCTGATAATGAATTACAATGAATTTAGGGTTTAACCCTGGGGGCAGATGGTCTTCTTATATAGGCCTTGGCGACGAACGATGACTATTGGATCAAACCGACCTTCAATAACGGTGTAGATACAACCTTAAAGTCGGTTATAAACCGACCTAGAAATCTGAGGTGACATGATGGTCCCACCCCGGCGGCCGGCCTAGTTGGCACCGGCGTCGCTAGGGGTGGCATGCCACCTCGGCCTCCGGTTCCTTCCGGTGTCTCCTCGGTATCTTCTAGAATGTTTTAGTCCACTTTTCGGGTTGAGTTACATCACGATCAAGTCTTGTCATCATATGTCTTGTATATTCCTGAACTTTCTCCATCTTCTCTGCATTTATCTGTTAAGTCCCTGGAAATACACAAATCACCAAAACTCGTGGAACTTATTAGTATAAACCTCTAATCTAAGTATATATTCAATTTATGTCCTTATTTCATCTCTTGTTGACATATAAAAGTATAGGATAACAGGTGTCAACACCGCCGATGCCGCTTCCCCGAGTGCCCTCGCTCGTGGTGTCCCGGGGCGGTCCTCGAGCTCTCGAGGGGAGAGCTGGCCTTCAACCCCGAGAGGTCGGGCTGTCGTCCCCGAGCTCTCGAAAAAAAGTTACCGTTGGAGGTCGAGCTCGGGAGTTTTACCGTTGCGGTAAAATAGCCGTTGGGATTTTTTACCGTTGGGGTGCGGTTACCTGTATTTCCGCGCGGCGTTTAAACTCGCCCGGTGGCATGCATGCGTCAGCCTCGCCTCCGGCTCCGGCCGGGAATTGACGTCGCGGTGGGTCCTCGCTTCGCGGTCCGCCTTGGCGCCTCCGTCGATGCCCGGCTATAAATTGGTAAGGGCGGTGGATCGGACTTACCTTCCCGCTTCCCGCCATCTTTCACGGAGAGAGAGAGAGATAGCAAGAAGAGCCACCCGCCACCGCCTTGCCGCAGATCCGATCTCCCATCTCCCCTCGTTCTCTCGCCGTCATGGTCGATCCGCCCGAGGATTCCAAGATGGGCTCGTGGCTTCCGACGACGGCGTCCCCGGCGCTCATGGAGAGGTGCTGCCTCACCGACGGGCTCCCCGATCTAACCGATCAGGTGGAGTGGGTGATTCCGCCGCCGGAGCACGAGGTCCCCGACCCGCCGGAGGGTTACGTGGTGTCCTTCATCGCGTTCCACGAGCGCGGGCTCGGAGTCCCCGCCGATGACTTCTTCTGCGGGCAGTGGTGCCAAATGGTGAAGAGGATGAAGCAGGAGATGAAGATATAATACCCTTTAGTGAGGAAGAAGAAGAACCTGAGGAAGTAGAGCCCTACCAGGATAGTGACGATGATGCTTAGGTTCTTCTAGTGGCCATGTAAAATATGTATATAGTGGGATGTATAAACCTTAGGGGTTTTGGGAGTTTTTGTTTAATGTAGGGTTGTTTAATAGTTTTATGAACCTGTTCGGTATGTTTGTATAACCTCTTTTAATGTTGAATAAAGGTTTGTGAATAAAGTCGTGTCTTTTTACAAAAAGGATGCACATGAACTTCGTCTTTGAACTTCTCGGGGTGGAGGAGATATCCCCAATCCTCCACCTATCCCTCCCAATTTGACACGCCATAGCAGCCTACGGTGAACGCTACCACGAGAGAATACCCGTTTCATGCAAGAAATGGCACAGCAGAACCAGAATGCGCCACAGGGGAATCAATGCAAAGCTTCAGACTATGATGACCATCCGTGCTGCAGATACATATCATGAGGTGGTCGATATAGCCCTCAATGCAAAAGAGAAGTATCGTCTGCACAAGGAGGCCAAGAATAAAAAGAGAAATGTGTCATCTGGGTCTTCTGGCGGTAACACAAAACGCCAGAGGATAATCTATCATCCTGTTCAACATTCTCGTCCACCCTATCGTCCTCCGTATCGTCCATCATACTTCCAGCCGAGGCCGCAGCAGTCATTTGTTCGACCTGCTGCAACACTTCCTTATCCACGACAGCCGAATGCCCCTGGCATTCGTAACCCCACACCCCAAGGCCAAATGCCCACATGCTTCAATTGTGGAAAACCTGGCCATTATTCCAAGGAGTGCCCTCACCCCAAACAATATAATCCGAACTATCAGAGAGCCCCTGGGAATCTGCAGCCGTAGAATCAGAACAAGAATAATAGTCAAGCTGCTCAGAAAGGTAAAGGGGAGAAAAAGGCGGGTCGTGTTTTTTATACTCGAGTGGAGAAATACCTGAGGGAGAGCCCGTAATGATGGGTATGTTTCACAGCGCTAACCATCCTATGATCATGCTTTTTGATTCTAGTGCATCACATACATTTATCAATAGAGCATTTGTTGTGAAACATGAACTATCAATTGGGGAAACAAAAGAAGAATTCCTGATACAGTCGCCTAGGGGACATCTGTGCACCAAGGAAATAGTATATCAGGTGCCTATAAAGTTAGGTGGGCATGATTTTCCCACCAACATGATAGTTTTAAAGAATCAGGATATAGATGTGATCCTAGGTATGAACTGGATGTATCAGCATGAGGCTGTCATCGACATCCTGAATAGAACTGTCAAAGTAAACTTACCTGATAGCAATTCCCAACTTCTGATTCAACTTCCAATTCCTAAGAGAGCAGTTGAGAGAGTGTGTGCTACTTTAGTCAAGGAAGTGGGAGATATCCCTGTAGTCTGTGAGTTTCCTGATATGTTTCGGATGACTTACAGTGCGCCACCGGCATTGGGGATGTTCGGTTCAAGATAGAGTTGAAACTAGGAACTGCTCCAATCTCTAGAAGAGCTTATAGAATGCCGCCAAAAGAATTAGCAGAGTTGAAGACTCAGCTGCAGGAGTTGCTTGAAAAAGGTTTTATTCAACCTAGTTCTTCACCCTGGGGATGTCCTGCAATATTTGTGAAGAAGAAGGATCAAACTACGAGGTTATGTGTGGACTATCGTCCACTAAATGAAGTGACAATCAAGAACAAGTATCCTCTACCCGAGTTGATCTGGCTGTTTGATCAACTTGCTAGAGCCAAAGTGTTCTCCAAGATTGATCTGAGATTGGGTTATCACCAAATCAAGATCAAGCCCGAAGATATTCCAAAGACAGCTTTCACCACCAGATATGGCTTATATGAGTACTTGGTGATGTCTTTTGGGTTGACTAATGCCCCAGCTCACTTTATGTACTTGATGAACACCGTCTTCATGCCTGAGCTTGATAAGTTTGTGGTGGTCTTCATTGATGACATTTTGATATATTCCAAGAACAAAGAAGAACATCTTTGAGCACCTCGGAATTGCTCTAAAAACGTCTAAGGGACCATCGGTTATATGCCAAGTTCAAGTAAATGTGAATTCGGTTGGAGAAAGTACAATTCTTGGGTCATGTATTATCAGCTGATGGAGTTTCTGTGGATCCAAGCAAAGTCAAGGATATCCTGAACTGGAAGCCACCAATAACTGTTCATGAAGTTTGCAGTTTCCTGGGAATGGCGGGTTATTACCGTCGTTTCATTCTGATTTCTCAAGATATCCAAACCCATTACGGAGTTGTTGAAGAATCAAACTAAGTTTGTGTGGTCACTTGAATGTGAGAAAGCTTTTCGGACTTTGAAGAAGTTGTTGACCACTTTGCACCGATATTAGCACAACCCGGATATTGAGAAGCCGTTTGATGTCTATTGTGATGCTTACGGTATTGGCATTAGGTGTGTACTTGATGCAAGAAAGAAGAGTTATTGCCTATGCTTCTAGACAACTCAAAGCGTCATGAAGAGCATTATCCAACTCATGATTTGGAGTTAGCAGCAGTTGTCCATGCATTGAAGATATGGCGTCATTATCTGTTAGGTAATACTTGCCATATCTATCTGCATCACAAGAGTTTGAAATATATTTTCACTCAATCGAAATTGAATATGAGACAAAGAAGATGGCTAGAATTGATCAAGGATTATGATCTTGAAGTGCATTACCATCCCGGTAAGGCCAATGTAGTTGCTGATGCACTTTCAGTCCATAAAGCCCACTGCAATTGCCTTACAGTAAGTTTGAAGGATAAAACTTTGTGTCAAGAAATGGAGAAGCTGAATATAGAAATTATTGAACAGGGGACTTTAGCCACTCTCACTGTTGAATCAACTCTCCGAGATCAGATTATTGCTGCCGTAAAAGAGAACAAGGGTGTGGCTCATATCAAAGAAAAAGTTAGGAGTGGAAAGCCCACTTGTTTCAGAATTGATGAAGCTGATGTGTTATGGTTCAAGAATCATCTGGTAGTACCAAAAGTTCCTGAGTTACGTCAACAGATCCTCGATGAAGCACATTTGACAAGGTACTCTATTCATCCAGGAAGTAACAAGATGTATCAGGATTTGAAACAAAGATTCAGTTGGACCAAAATGAAGATAGAAATTGCTCAATATGTCTCCAAGTGTGATACTTGTCAGCGAGCAAAGGCTGTGCATATGAAGCCTGCAGGACTATTGAATCCGTTACCTGTTCCATCATGGAAATGGGAAGAAATCAGTATGGACTTTATTGTTGGTTTGCCCAACACAGCAAGAGGGTTTAATTCCATCTGGGTTATTGTTGATCGTCTAACCAAGATAGCACGTTTACGCCGGTCGGGGATCATTTTCTAGCAACCCACTATGCCAAGCTATATGTTGATCGAATTTTTAGTCTTCATGGTGCCCCTAAAGTTATTGTTTTCAGATAGAGGTTCAATATTTATGGATAAATTTTGGGAAGGATAACAGAATTCATTGGGAACCAAGCTTGCTCATAGCTTCGGCTTATCACCCAATGCAATTTGGAGGACAGACGGAAAGAGTTAATCAAATCCTAGAAGACATGTTGAGAGCATGTGTTCTCACCTATCCAGCTAAGTGGGATGAATGTTTACCATTGGCAGAATTTTCTTACAACAATAGTTATCAAGAAAGTATTAAGATGGCACCATTTGAAGCACTGTATGGTCGCAGATGTAGAACTCCACTAAATTGGTCCGAACCGAGTGAAAGGTGGTATTTTGGGGTAGACATGGTTAAAGAAGCAGAAGAAACAGTTCGAGTTGTACAAGCCAATATGAAGGCAGCTCAGTCACGTCAAAAGAGTTATGCTGATAAAAGGCATCAACCTTTAGCCTTCAAGGTGAAAGATTATGTCTATCTGAAGGTATCTCCTATGAAGGGCGTGAAACGTTTTGGAGTCAAAGGAAAGTTAGCACCTCGCTACATTGGTCCATTCCAAATTTTGAAAAAATGTGGAAATGTGGCATATCATCTTGAATTGCCAGAACAACTGAAGGGTCGAGATGGGGACTAGAGGGGGGTGAATAGTCTCTTCTAAAAACTAATCGCACATGGCTAACCAAATACAATTGCGGAATTAAACTTCACGGTCGAGCCAAGACTTCACCCCTCTAACTATGACTCTAAATAACCTCACAAAAGATCCTACACAAGATAAATGAGGTGATAAGCCTAGCTTGAGCTCCTAACCAATTCTATTGCAAGGTCACACAAACCTATGCACTAGTACTTCAAACAATGGTGAGCTCCTACACAATTCTAGTAAGCACAAGCACAAAGCCCCTAAGCTCACTAGATGCACAATGGACAAGGCAACACACGCCTAACCCAAAGGTAGCTACACAAACTAAGCAAAGTAACTAAACAAGCTACACAAGCTAGATAGTTACAACTACTCTACTCAAGCATAAGCACAATGTATATATGAAAGTAATAACAAAGCTTGTGATGAAGAGATTGCAAACCATCGCAAAGTGTGGATACAAGATGACACCGGTGATTTTTACGAGGTCTCGGGAAGCTTGCCAACTTCCCCCTACTCCTCGTTATGCCGACCAACACTTTAGTGGTTCCACGGTTTGGCGAATCACCCGTGATGATTCTCAAGCTTAATGGCCGTGCCAAATCCCACGGTTGGGGCTCGATCGAGTCCCTCACACGCGGTGTGAGTCCTCTAGCCAATCCCTCAGAGGGTACCGTGTGAACCCACACACAAGTGTGGTAGCTCAATGACACGCTCCACTAGAGTTGCTCTTCATGATCCCTGTGAGGTGAGCACGAACCTCTCAGGTTGCGCCGGGTATATGGTGTATATATAGCCCAAACCGAGAAACTAGCCGTTGGGACGAAAACACACTTTTTGCACTGCGCCGGACGCGCCAGGCGCTGTATAAAACAGCCCCCGAGCAACTAGCCGTTGGCGCGGTTTTCTACAGCGTCGGACGCGCCAGGCGCTTGCGCCGGACGCGCCAGGCGCTTGCGCAGCCCCGGACGTGGTCCAGAGAGGGTGTAAACCGATCGACCCGCCGGACGGTTTTTCTACAGCGCCAGACGCGCCAGGCGCTGTACAAAACAGCCTCCGAACAGCGCCGGACGCGTCCTACACTAGTCTCAGCGTCTGTCGCTGTTGACAGCCCGACCAACGGCCGATCAAATGTCCATAACTCTTTCATCCGAACTCCGTTTTCGATGATCTTGGACTCTATGGAAAGTTAACTCAGAGGGCTACACAAACCACATGGTTGCTTGATCCAAAGCTCAATGGATCAAAGCAGTATTCCACTCTAAAGTTAGTCCTAGTGTCCGAGAAACATCGAAACAACTTCTCCTTTGCAAATGTGCCAACACCACCAAGTGTACATCACCATGTGCATGTGTGTTAGCATTTTCACAATCATTTTCAAAGGATTTTCTCTTGCTCTCACCACGCCACTCGATCCTAACACATCACAAAGTTAGATCGCACAAGTGACACTAGATGACCGATATGCAAACAAGTTTGCGCCTCTTGATAGTACGGCCATCTATCCTAAACCCGGCCATAAACTTCTCTAAGCTTCAATGACCGGCGAAATGAAATGCCCTATAGGTTATACCTTTGCCTTGCGCATTTCCATTTTGCTCCATCTCCAAGTGCCGATGCAACACATGCACCAACACGATCAAGAATGATATGATCCATTTCATATCATCACATGACCTTCTTGGTCCATCGATCTTGACCTCACTTGCTCTTCACCGTTGCGTCGGTCCGTCGGCGCCAAGTCTTGCCCAAGCTTCACCGCCTCGCGGTCCATGACTTCAAAGCCTTGACTTGCCCTTCACACTTGCAACCGGTCCATCAAGCCAAGCCTTGTCTTGATCTTCACCACCTTGGTCACATGACTCCATGTCATGTCTCATATGCAATAAGCTCCTTCATTGCATCATCATATGTGAACTAATCTCCTGTGTATTATCTCAATCACACAATATTAGTTCACCTAATGTTGACACTCAATTACCAAAAACCATAAGGGACCTTTCAATCTCCCCTTTTTGGTAATTGATGGCAACACTACAAAGATATGGAATTGAAGATTAATTCACACTTGGTAGTGGTAACTCCCCCTATATGTGTGCCCAATTGATTTGAATTCAAGGTTTGCACACATACATAGATATGAAACTTTTGGGAGGGTTAACACTACAAAGTGATGCTAAGGTATATAGGATAAACCTTTGAAGCGTGATACCAATCGGAGTTGCAAATTGAAGTTCATCCTTTGCATCATCCATGTAACTAGACATACACCAAAACTCAAGATACTATATAAGATCAACATTATATGCTATGGCTCTTGATCCTCGTGAAAAACATATATATGTCTAGCTACAACCTATGCATGCTAGTTATCATATCATCAATCAAGTTCTATGACTAGCATACACCACACAAGCATTGCATATAGAATCTAAAGACTTATGCAAATGCAAGCAAGCACATGAATATGCACATATCAATTGCAACCAAACAAGTTCATGAGCTTGCTCTCCCAACTTGTGTGCTTCGCTTTTGTCCAAGAATTTTGATCATCCTCTAATCTTCAATCTTGCTCCCTCTTGTTCTATGTCCATATTATCATCCCCCTTTGTCATATATCCAAAGACACTTACATATCTTTGTCCAATTTCTCCCCTTGTCATCAATTTCCATAAAAGGTATGCCTCTATTGATACAAAGGTTGTGACTAGGGATAGATGGTTGATTGTTGAATCTTCGTTTTTGACACCACCATATGTTGGAATGACACCACTTGTAACTACCACATGTGAAAGCTTTGAAGATCATCTTGAAATGCCACATGTAGGTCACTTGTAGGATCCTTGACCTTGATACCTTGAGGTGAGACACCTCTCCCTATGTCAAAGCATATGTCAATCCAATTGAACAATTTGTGCTTTTGTTGGTGAGGGTAGCTTTCTTGAATTGAATTGATCACTTAAAGTTGAGGATCACTTGTGGAACCACCATTGGTACACTAAGTACCACTTGAGTGTGAGCAAGAATACCACGTGAATGAATATGATATATCTTCCAATGTGATAGCCACTTGAAGAGATTTGTCAATTGAAACCAATTCTTGAACTAAATTGTTTCCATGAGCTTCTTTCTCTTTGACTTGATCTAGATCACTTGCACAAGATAATCTCACTCAGTTTGAACCAATGACAAGCATCTTCACACCTCATGCTAAGGGTTATCTTGACAATGTTGAGTTGAAGTATTTGAATGCCCATTCTCTAGATCAAATACTATGGGTTCACTTGCTCATGAAAATGTCATATGCTACCACTAGATCATATAAAGCATAAAAGCAATAGTGGTACCATATAAGCATTAAAACATTTGATTTTCATGAATGATCACTATGTATGACTATATGCACTAGCAAGTCCGTAGCAAATTATGAATGCATATGTCAAACAATTTCACCTTGCTATGTTGGAGTAGAGGATAGTCATTAGATTCTAATTTAGCTCTCCAACTAGCATCATGAAGTCTAATTCAATAGCTTGGTGAAGACAATATATATCAATATGAATTCCATGCTTCACCCATATGAATTGAAAAACCACTAATGATCAAGTGCACTTCTTGTTGTGGTTGGCTTGCTTTTCTTTTGATCTTTGCTTGCATGAGAGAATATAACTTGAATCTTGCATGAAATATCTCTCTATTTGGGTGTTGCTTGCTTCTCTAGATCAACCCATTAGATTGCATCAACTAAGTATCTCCAATAATTCCTAGATTCTCACTTCCATGTTAGCCATCCAAGCACGGTGCTCGGTTTACCTACAGAAGGCGGCAGGCCCCCGACGGAGAGAAGTGACCTCTCCAAGAACCATTCTTGATACTCACTTGAATTTGCTTTGGTTGATTGATTCACATGATGGACTTATCATGATAGGTATCCTTGAATCCTTTTTAAGTCCTTTTCTTTATACCAAAGGTATCCAATAATCATTTGAGCTCATTTCTTGCTCTTCATCTTGAGTTTGGTCTTGATCTTCAACTAGAGTACTAGATGTGTACAAAGTACACTCCCCCAAAATCAATGGCCTTTGTACTCATGTTTGTCATGCTTCTAACTCAATTCAAAACCAAACTTAGGTGCCTCAAACACTTATAAACAAGATTCCAACTTGAGGACCTTTCAATTAAAGTGACTCTTGATCAATCCAATAATTGTTACTTTTCTGGCAGGTTTTGTACATCTCGAAGAATGAACCATATCTCACAATGTATATATTGAAATGCCATAAAATTTGGTGGAGATGTGTAACACTAAGTCATCTAGCAGCCACAAAAATTTAAGCTCCATAGCCCTTATGGATTGCTACCAGATTTCACACCTTTCCACACTACTACATGCTGAAAACTGCTGCAAAATAGCTGACAAGCTCTACTCCAAAACCGAAGTATCCCTTGTTCAATCATCATGAAATTTTCACAGCATCTTGTACCATAAGTATAGAGCATGAATACCAAATTTCAAGCCATTCCAATAAGATTTGATCATCCAAACATGGCTAAGATCACAGCTCACTCAGATTTTGCAATAGTGGACAGATTTGAGCAATTGAGCTATCCTTCAACAATTTGAATCAAACTTGATGCTAACTTGTTTGAATACTTTCACAAGACATGTATCAATTGAAATCACATACTAAAGGACATCTCATGATCATATCCATTCAAACCAACTCAAGTTTGACTACTAGTTATTTAATCCATTCAAGCATCTCATAGCAAGCAACATGTGCATATATATCCAATTCAATCAACTCATATGCACCCAAATATGTATGATCAACTAGAAATATACCTTTGTAGATCATGATCATCAAATAGCAAGCTTCAACACAAATATTTGCAAGCCATCAAATAATTCCAAAGAATCACCACAACTAGAATATAAGCACTCTGTATGTTGTAGCACTTGGACTTCACTTGTCATGACTTGGCATTGGGATAAGAATAGCACTAGGCTTCATTACTTGACTCAATAACATATTGAACAATGTGAACTCAATTGAATTAAGCCTCCAATGCCATGGTACCTTGTTGGTATAAATTAACGCGAAAAAAAATCCATAAGCGCACGGATACCGATGTAGCTTTCACCCGAGAGTATTCCAAGGTATCGATTTCCACGGGGAACGTGAAGTGTACTAGAAGAATTAGGATCGTCCTAGGAAAGATAGATAAGATGGGTAGAGAGGATTTTGGGTTTTCTAAGTGGTTTTATCTAATTAAAGGCTCACTATACTTTATCTACTTCGGAGCAACAGTTCCTTTCCAACTCTCGAGAAAGACTGGAAAGAAGGTAGTTGGGAGAAGGCTGCCTAAAGCTCTACGAAAACACCAACCCATACGTGGTGGATTACAACGGCCTGACAGGGCTGTCACCCCTGGGGCTACCACAACTATCCGTAGGATTGGGCGCAACCTCGGGTAACCTCTAGTCTAGACACCACGTCTACACTATAGATTACTACTCTAATCACACGTAATAACTAGAGCACTCAATACGAGCAGAGATCCAGTAAATAAAATAAAGCAAGAACTAGAATTAAATAAATACTTAGAAATAAATGAAGAACCTGGAGATTGCTGAAGACGAACTAGTTCTTTGCAAGAATACAAAAGTTGAAGAAGATCCGACAGGTCCGGCTCTTCAACTCTCTCCCTGATCTAGTTACAACTAGATGAACTAGACAACTAGACAACTAGACAACTAGAGGGATCTCTCTCTTCTAATTGAAACCCTAACTTTTGCTCTCTAGAATGATAATGAAGAAATAATGAGAGATAAGCCTTGGGGTCGACCACCCTCGGGCCGCTTATATAGTCGAGGTGGAGCAAATCCTTTTGTATTGCGTTTACAACTCTAATCTCCACCATTGGATTAAACCGACCTTGAGCAACGGTGTAGAAACAACCTCAATGTCGGTAGTGAACCGCCATAGGAAGATGAGGCTTACAGGTGGGACCCACCAAGCGGCCGGCCTAGTTAACACCGGGCGGCCGCCGAGGTCCGGTGGCACCTTTGTGTCACCTTTCTTTCTGGTGTCTTCTGGTGTCTTCTAGAATGTTTTAGTCCACATTTTGGGTCGAGTTACTTCACGGTTAAGTCTTGTCATCATATGTGAGATATATTCCGGAACTTTCTCCATTCTTCTTTGCATTTATCTGTTAAGTCCCTGAAAATATATAAATCACCAAAACTCATGAAATTATGTTAGTAAAGCCCTAGACTTATGTTGATATTCATTTTATGCCCTTATTTTATATTTAGTTGACTAGTAATATTATGCTATAACAGGTGTCAACAAGTTCCCCCAAGCTTAACCTTTGCTAGTCCCTAGCAAAGCCAAACTTAGCAATGGATCAGGAGTTGCTACAATGCTTTCATGCCTCAAAAGTACACATGCTTTCAAACAAGAATTCTCCTTAAAAGAATATTATTCTAACTTTAAACCTTTTATCATGGAGCTTATAACCTTCACTTGGGTCTTAAGCAATTGAAAGATAGAATAATCAAATCAAGCATTATGTCTCAAGCTCTTAGATCAACTATTATCCTGGAGTTTTTGCAAGATTTTCAAAATAAAACTCAGAGATTCCTGTATATGAGAGTTTCGTGAGGGTTATGTATGGTGAAAGTGGCATATGGTGTAAATATAATGGTGGTAAATGCGAAGCCCATTTTCTTTTGCTCCTTGAAACTATCTCTCCTTTAGATATGTTGAGGAGAACCTGGGTTGTATCTTTTTTTCGTAGAGGTGGGTTCTACTCACCCCTCGGACTTGTGTCCCTTTTTTCTCTCTCTTTTATTATTTTAGAGATGTGGGCTCTACTCGCCCTCGAACACTTGTTCATTTTTCATCTCTTCTTTTTATTATTTTAGAGATGTGGGCTCTACTCACCCTCGAACACTTGTTCATTTTTCATCTCTTCTTTTAGGGAGGTAGGCTCTTCTCGCCTCGTAGGACACTTGTCCATTTTTCATCTCCTTTTTTTTTTTTTTAGATACAACCCAAGCCTCATCATTTTTCTAATCTTTTGGAGAGACAAGTAACAAGAACTATGAGCATTATAGCAATGATAGGCTTTTGGTGGAATGTGATGGTTGCGTACTTCCAGGATAGAAGTAGCATATATGAGTGGAGTGTAGGTTGTAAGAGGTATATATATGGTAAGAACACTCACATACAGGAACTCATCATGTAGCACTTTTAATTTTTAAAGATAATTTTCCAGGACTCTAGTATCACTAGGAACAAGATAAATAGCAGCTCAACTTTTCATATATCATATCTGTCAATTACCTAGACTTAGATCAAGCATTTGCTACCCATAATTTTTTTAAATTTAAAGTAAATCATGTGTCAAAACAATTTTATGTGAAGCTTGGGAGAATTCAAGGTTGAAAACTTGTGAAAGGAATTACGGCATAGCAACTATTCATCATTTCCATACTTAATGTTCATTTTATTTGAGCAAAAGCAAACTGATAAAGACTCCCTCTAGAACATTTATTCTCACACTCTAACAAAGACTCTTTTTAAAGACTAAACTCTGATCAAACAAAGCAAAAATATATAAACTAATAATATATAGTAGAGAGATACTTATCGTAATAATCGGGGTGCCCTCCCCAAGCTAGATTGATATGTCGGGTTGTTGATAATGTGGAAATTGAGGTAGACAAATGACAAGGGTGTCATCCTATCATGTCTCTCTCCCTTAAATCCTGCAAAACTCAAATAGACAACAAAACTTGTGGAACAGGTTAAGCGTTAGTAGTTGCCACTTAAGTCTTTGTTGCCTAAAGGTTTTTTTTTTTTTTTTTTGAAGTTGTTCTTAGATTGGATCATTGAAATGCAAGAATTCAATCAAGTCAATTTCTTCTGACTTTTCAGGTTCTAGAAAAACTTTCAAACGTTGGCCATTTACCTTAAATGTGTTACCTGAATTATCCTCAAGTGTGACACGCCATGTGATGCAACGTCAAGCACATTAAATGGCCCTTCCCATTTGCTTCAAGTTTTCCATGACCGAAAAGCTTTACCCTTGAGTTGAATAGTAGAACTTTATCTCCGTGGCTTGAACTCCTTATGTTTGATTCTCTTGTCATGCCACCTTTTTGTTCTTTCTTTGTAAATCTTAGAGCTGTGATAAGCTTTTTCTCTCCATTCTTCTAGCTCTGATATTTGCATCTGACGGTTCCTTCCAGCTAAATGGAGATCCATGTACCATCTCTTGATTGCCCAATGAGCTCTAAATTCCAATTCAACGGGCAAGTGGCATGTTTTTCCATATACCACCGATACGGTGACATGCCTATGGGTGTTTTGAATGCGATTCGATATGCCCATAGTGCATCATGGAGTTGATATTTCTATTTCTTTCCCATTTCATCTACGGTCTTTTGTAGAATATTCTTGATTTGCTTATTTGATGTCTCAGCTTGACCACTTGTTTGAGGATGGTAGGGAGTTGCAACGTTGTGTTTTACTCCATACTGCAAGGAACTTTCGAAGGACTTGTCAATGAAATGTGATCCTCCATCACTTATGACCATACGAGGTGTGCCAAATCTTGGGAATATTATTTCATGGAACATCTTCTTGGCATGCTTCGAATCATTGGCTTGACATGGCGGTGCTTCTACCCATTTGGACACATAGTCAAGCGCCACCAAGATGTATTCAAAGATCTCCGGACCTTGGGAATGGTCCCATGTAATCAATTCCCCGGACATCAAACAACTCTATCCGGAGGTTGTTACGAAGTGGCATTGCATTCCGGGCATTAATGTTTCCATGCCTCTGGCATCTAGCGCATCTTTTCACATACTCCTTTGTATCTTGATACATTGTTGGCCAATAAAATCCGTTTTGCCAGATCTTAGCATGTGTACGGAATGCTCCATAATGTCCCCCATAAGGTGATGCATGACATCTGTCTATAATCTTCAACCCTTCTTCTATTGGGACACATCTCCGTAGCAATCCATCGAACATACTCGATAAAGATATGGATCATCCCATAAGTGACAACGAGCATCATATTTGAGTTTCTTCTTATCCGCCCCTGGTGCTACATAACCCTGCAACCATATAATTCACAATATCCGCATACCAAGGGTCGGAGTGTGTGACCATGAGGAGCATGTCATCCCTCAAATAGTCATTAATAGGTGACTCAAATGTTTCCTTATATGGAATCATAGACAAGTGGTCAGCCTCTTGAGTTCTCTACTCCTTTCTTATCTCTTATTTCTATGTCAAACTCTTGGAGCGGGAGAATCCATCGGATTAACCGAGGTTTAGCATCTTTCTTAGTGAGGAGGTATTTAAGAGCAGCATGATGCTGTGTAAATAATAATCTTTACCTTCACTAAGTAAGATCTAAACTTGTCTATAGCAAAGACGACAGCCAACATTTCCTTTTCAGTGGTAGTATAATTTAGCTGTGGTCCTGATAAGGTTTTGCTAGCATAGGATATAGCATGGTGCTTTTTATCCTTAGTTTGGCCAAGAACGGCTCCCTACTTTGCAAAGTCGCTAGCATCACACATGATCTCAAAAGGTAGCGTCCAATCAGGTGGCTAGATGATTGGAGCTAAGATGAGTGCATTTTTAAGGATTTGAAAGGATTCATAACACTCATTATCGAAGACAAAAGGTGCATCTTTAGCTAAGAGGCTAGTCAGGGGTCTAGCAATTTGAGAAAAGTTTTTGATGAATCGCCTATAGAACCCTGCGTGGCCTAGAAAGCTTCGGACTCCTTTTACATTTGTGGGAGGTGGAAGTTGTTCAATGACTTCTATCTTAGCTCTATCCACTTCTATCCCATGTTCGGACACCTTATGTCCTAGCACTATTCCTTCCCGAACCATAAAATGACATTTTTCCCAGTTCAGGACTAAGTGCTTCTCCTTACATCTTTGTAAAACTTTGTCCAAATTCTCCAAGCAATTATCGAAGGTTTTGCCATAGACGGTAAAGTCATCCATGAATACCTCCATAATATTTTCAATCATTTCAGAGAAAATAGACATCATGCACCGTTGGAAAGAGGCAGGAGCATTGTACAATCCAAACGACATTCGTCGGTATGCATAAGTTCCATACGGGCATGTGAAAGCTGTCTTATTTTGGTCATTAGGGTGGATTGGGATTTGATGATATCCGGAATAACCATCAAGGAAACAATAGAAAGAATGATTTGCAAGCCGTTCCAACATCTCATCGATGAAAGGTAACGGAAAGTGATCTTTCTTTGTTGCCTTGTTAAGTTTCCTTCCTGTAGTCAATGCACATACGCCACCCCAGGATGATCGCGTTGAGGAATGAGTTCATTCTTCTCATTCATAGCAACCGCCATTCCTCCTTTCTTTGGGACAACTTGAACAGGGCTAACCCACTCGCTATGTGGCATAGGATAGA